>JARGYF010000161.1:0-157920 GCA_029203975.1 Mycena vitilis
TGCCGGGCATGGACTCGGTGGTCTGGGTCCTTAGCGTACACGCCTCCTGTTCTTCTGCCACGGTTAAATCCTTACCAAAGTCATCCACACTGCCGGGCAATGTGCTTGGTGTCTGTATCCTTAGCGTATGTTCTTCTGCCACGGTTAAATCCTTACCGAAGTCGTCCACACTGCCGGGCAATGCCCTCGGTGTCTGTATCCTTAGCGTACACGCCTCCTGTTGTTCTGCCACGGTTAAATCCTTACCAAAGTCGTCCACACTGCCGGGCAATGCGCTCGGTGTCTCGGTCCTTAGCGTATATGCTTCCTGTGGCTCCTGCCACTGCTAAATCCTTATCAAAGACATCTACACTGCCTGGGAATGTGCTTGGTGTCTGTATCCTTAGCGTACACGCCTCCTGTTCTTCTGCCACGGTTAAATCCTTACCGAAGTTGTCCACACTGCCGGGCAATGCGCTCGGTGTCTCGGTCCTTAGCGTACACGCCTCCTGTTCTTCTGCCACGGTTAAATCCTTACCAAAGTCATCCACACTGCCGGGCAATGTGCTTGGTGTCTGTATCCTTAGCGTATGTTCTTCTGCCACGGTTAAATCCTTACCGAAGTCGTCCACACTGCCGGGCAATGCCCTCGGTGTCTGTATCCTTAGCGTACACGCCTCCTGTTGTTCTGCCACGGTTAAATCCTTACCAAAGTCGTCCACACTGCCGGGCAATGCCCTCGGTGTCTCGGTCCTTAGCGTATATGCTTCCTGTGGCTCCTGCCACTGCTAAATCCTTATCAAAGACATCTACACTGCCTGGGAATGTGCTTGGTGTCTGTATCCTTAGCGTACACACCTCCTGTTGCTCCTGCCACGGCTAAATCCTTACCGAAATCGTGCACACTGCCTGGCAATGCGCTCGTTGTCTGGGTCCTTAGCGTACACGCCTCCTGTTGCTCCTGCCACGGTTAAATCCTTACCAAAGTCATCCACACTGCCGGGCAATGTGCTTGGTGTCTGTATCCTTAGCGTATGTTCTTCTGCCACGGTTAAATCCTTACCGAAGTCGTCCACACTGCCGGGCAATGCCCTCGGTGTCTGTATCCTTAGCGTACACGCCTCCTGTTGTTCTGCCACGGTTAAATCCTTACCAAAGTCGTCCACACTGCCGGGCAATGCCCTCGGTGTCTCGGTCCTTAGCGTATATGCTTCCTGTGGCTCCTGCCACTGCTAAATCCTTATCAAAGACATCTACACTACCTGGGAATGTGCTTGGTGTCTGTATCCTTAGCGTACACGCCTCCTGTTCTTCTGCCACGGTTAAATCCTTACCGAAGTTGTCCACACTGCCGGGCAATGCGCTCGGTGTCTCGGTCCTTAGCGTACACGCCTCCTGTTCTTCTGCCACGGTTAAATCCTTACCAAAGTCATCCACACTGCCGGGCAATGTGCTTGGTGTCTGTATCCTTAGCGTATGTTCTTCTGCCACGGTTAAATCCTTACCGAAGTCGTCCACACTGCCGGGCAATGCCCTCGGTGTCTGTATCCTTAGCGTACACGCCTCCTGTTGTTCTGCCACGGTTAAATCCTTACCAAAGTCGTCCACACTGCCGGGCAATGCCCTCGGTGTCTGTATCCTTAGCGTACACGCCTCCTGTTGTTCTGCCACGGTTAAATCCTTACCAAAGTCGTCCACACTGCCGGGCAATGCGCTCAGTGTCTCGGTCCTTAGCGTATATGCTTCCTGTGGCTCCTGCCACTGCTAAATCCTTATCAAAGACATCTACACTGCCTGGGAATGTGCTTGGTCTGGGTCCTTAGCGTACACGCCTCCTGTTCTTCTGCCACGGTTAAATCCTTACCGAACTCTTCCACACTGCCTGGGAATGCACTCGGTGTCTGGGTCCTTAGCGTACACGCCTCCTGTTGCTCCTGCCACCGCTAAATCTGTACCGAAGTTGTCCACACTGCCTGGGAATGTGCTTGGTCTGGGTCCTTAGTGTACATGACTCCTGTTGCTCCTGCCACCGCTATATCCTTATCAAAGACATCTACACTGCCTGGGAATGTGCTTGGTGTTCTTACCGAAGTCGTGCGCACTGCCTGGCAATGCGCTCGGTGTCTGGGTCTTTAGCGTACACACCTCCTGTTGCTCCTGCCACGGCTAAATCCTTACCAAAGTCGTGCACACTGCCGGGCAATGCACTCGGTGTCTGGGTCCTTAGCGTACACACCTCTTGTTACTTGGTGTCCTTACCGAAGTCGTCCACACTGCCGGGCAATGGACTCGGTGTCTGGGTCCTTAGCGTACACGCCTCCTGTTCTTCTGCCACGGTTAAATCCTTACCAAAGTCATCCACACTGCCGGGCAATGTGCTTGGTGTCTGTATCCTTAGCGTATGTTCTTCTGCCACGGTTAAATCCTTACCGAAGTCGTCCACACTGCTGGGCAATGCCCTCGGTGTCTGTATCCTTAGCGTACACGCCTCCTGTTGTTCTGCCACGGTTAAATCCTTACCAAAGTCGTCCACACTGCCGGGCAATGCGCTCGGTGTCTCGGTCCTTAGCGTATATGCTTCCTGTGGCTCCTGCCACTGCTAAATCCTTATCAAAGACATCTACACTGCCTGGGAATGTGCTTGGTGTCTGTATCCTTAGCGTACACGCCTCCTGTTCTTCTGCCACGGTTAAATCCTTACCGAAGTTGTCCACACTGCCGGGCAATGCGCTCGGTGTCTCGGTCCTTAGCGTACACGCCTCCTGTTCTTCTGCCACGGTTAAATCCTTACCAAAGTCATCCACACTGCCGGGCAATGTGCTTGGTGTCTGTATCCTTAGCGTATGTTCTTCTGCCACGGTTAAATCCTTACCGAAGTCGTCCACACTGCCGGGCAATGCCCTCGGTGTCTGTATCCTTAGCGTACACGCCTCCTGTTGTTCTGCCACGGTTAAATCCTTACCAAAGTCGTCCACACTGCCGGGCAATGCCCTCGGTGTCTGTATCCTTAGCGTACACGCCTCCTGTTGTTCTGCCACGGTTAAATCCTTACCAAAGTCGTCCACACTGCCGGGCAATGCGCTCAGTGTCTCGGTCCTTAGCGTATATGCTTCCTGTGGCTCCTGCCACTGCTAAATCCTTATCAAAGACATCTACACTGCCTGGGAATGTGCTTGGTCTGGGTCCTTAGCGTACACGCCTCCTGTTCTTCTGCCACGGTTAAATCCTTACCGAACTCTTCCACACTGCCTGGGAATGCACTCGGTGTCTGGGTCCTTAGCGTACACGCCTCCTGTTGCTCCTGCCACCGCTAAATCTGTACCGAAGTTGTCCACACTGCCTGGGAATGTGCTTGGTCTGGGTCCTTAGTGTACATGACTCCTGTTGCTCCTGCCACCGCTATATCCTTATCAAAGACATCTACACTGCCTGGGAATGTGCTTGGTGTTCTTACCGAAGTCGTGCGCACTGCCTGGCAATGCGCTCGGTGTCTGGGTCTTTAGCGTACACACCTCCTGTTGCTCCTGCCACGGCTAAATCCTTACCGAAATCGTGCACACTGCCTGGCAATGCGCTCGTTGTCTGGGTCCTTAGCGTACACGCCTCCTGTTGCTCCTGCCACGGCTAAATCCTTACCGAAGTCGTGCACACTGCCTGGCAATGCGCTCGGTGTCTGGGTCCTTAGCGTACACGCCTCCTGTTCTTCTGCCACGGTTAAATCCTTACCGAAGTCATCCACACTGCCGGGCAATGCGCTCGGTGTCTCGGTCCTTAGCGTATATGCTTCCTGTTGCTCCTTCCACGGCTAACTCCTTACCGAAGTCGTCCACACTGCCGGGCAATGCGCTCGGTGTCTCGGTCCTTAGCGTATATGCTTCCTGTTGCTCCTTCCACGGCTAACTCCTTACCGAAGTCGTCCACACTGCCGGGCAATGCACTCGGGTCTGGGTCGTTAGCGTACATGTCTCCTGTTCCCCTGCTACGGTTAAATCCTTACCGAAGTCATCCACACTGCCTGGCAATGTGCTCGGTGTCTCGGTCCTTAGCGTATATGCTTCCTGTTGCTCCTTCCACGGCTAACTCCTTACCGAAGTCGTCCACACTGCCGGGCAATGCACTCGGGTCTGGGTCGTTAGCGTACATGTCTCCTGTCTCCTGTTCCCCTGCTACGGTGAAATCCTTACCGAAGTCATCCACACTGCCGGGCAATGTGCTTGGTGTCTGTATCCTTAGCGTATACGCCTCCTGTTGCTCCTTCCACGGTTAAATCCTTACCGAAGTCTGCCGGGCAATGCGCTCGGTGTCTGGGTCGTTAGCGTACATGTCTCCTGTTCCCCTGCTACGGCTAAATCCTTACCGAAGTCGTGCACACTGCCTGGCAATGCGCTCGGTGTCTGGGTCCTTAGCGTACACGCCTCCTGTTCTTCTGCCACGGTTAAATCCTTACCGAAGTCTTCCACACTGCCTGGGAATGTGCTTGGTGTCTCGGTGCTTAGCGCATATGCTTCCTGTGGCTCCTGCCACGGTTAAATCCTTACCTAAGTCGTCCACACTGCCGGGCAATGTGCTTGGTGTCTCGGTCCTTAGCGTATATGCTTCCTGTGGCTTCTGCCACCGCTGAATCCTTATCAAAGACATCTACACTGCCTGGGAATGTGCTTGGTGTTCTTACCGAAGTCATGCGCACTGCCTGGCAATGTGCTCGGTGTCTCGGTCCTTAGCGTATATGCTTCCTGTTGCTCCTTCCACGGCTAACTCCTTACCGAAGTCGTCCACACTGCCGGGCAATGCACTCGGGTCTGGGTCGTTAGCGTACATGTCTCCTGTCTCCTGTTCCCCTGCTACGGTTAAATCCTTACCGAAGTCATCCACACTGCCGGGCAATGTGCTTGGTGTCTGTATCCTTAGCGTATACGCCTCCTGTTGCTCCTTCCACGGTTAAATCCTTACCGAAGTCTGCCGGGCAATGCGCTCGGTGTCTGGGTCGTTAGCGTACATGTCTCCTGTTCCCCTGCTACGGTTAAATCCTTACCGAAGTCATCCACACTGCCTGGCAATGTGCTCGGTGTCTGGGTCCTTAGCGTACACGCCTCCTGTTGCTCCTTCCACGGCTAAATCCTTACCGAAGTCGTCCACACTGCCGGGCAATGCACTCGGGTCTGGGTCGTTAGCGTACATGTCTCCTGTTCCCCTGCTACGGTTAAATCCTTACCGAAGTCATCCACACTGCCGGGCAATGTGCTTGGTGTCTGTATCCTTAGCGTACACGCCTCCTGTTGCTCCTGCCACGGCTAAATCCTTACCGAAGTCGTCCACACTGCCGGGCAATGCGCTCGGTGTCTCGGTCCTTAGCGTATATGCTTCCTGTTGCTCCTTCCACGGCTAACTCCTTACCGAAGTCGTCCACACTGCCGGGCAATGCGCTCGGTGTCTCGGTCCTTAGCGTATATGCTTCCTGTTGCTCCTTCCACGGCTAACTCCTTACCGAAGTCGTCCACACTGCCGGGCAATGCACTCGGGTCTGGGTCGTTAGCGTACATGTCTCCTGTTCCCCTGCTACGGTTAAATCCTTACCGAAGTCATCCACACTGCCTGGCAATGTGCTCGGTGTCTGGGTCCTTAGCGTACACGCCTCCTGTTGCTCCTGCCACAGCTAAATCCTTACCGAAGTCGTCCACACTGCCGGGCAATGCACTCGGGTCTGGGTCGTTAGCGTACATGTCTCCTGTTCCCCTGCTACGGTTAAATCCTTACCGAAGTCATCCACACTGCCGGGCAATGTGCTTGGTGTCTGTATCCTTAGCGTACACGCCTCCTGTTGCTCCTGCCACGGCTAAATCCTTACCGAAGTCGTCCACACTGCCGGGCAATGCGCTCGGTGTCTCGGTCCTTAGCGTATATGCTTCCTGTTGCTCCTTCCACGGCTAACTCCTTACCGAAGTCGTCCACACTGCCGGGCAATGCACTCGGGTCTGGGTCGTTAGCGTACATGTCTCCTGTCTCCTGTTCCCCTGCCACGGTTAAATCCTTACCTAAGTCGTCCACACTGCCGGGCAATGTGCTTGGTGTCTCGGTCCTTAGCGTATATGCTTCCTGTGGCTTCTGCCACCGCTGAATCCTTATCAAAGACATCTACACTGCCTGGGAATGTGCTTGGTGTTCTTACCGAAGTCATGCGCACTGCCTGGCAATGTGCTCGGTGTCTCGGTCCTTAGCGTATATGCTTCCTGTTGCTCCTTCCACGGCTAACTCCTTACCGAAGTCGTCCACACTGCCGGGCAATGCACTCGGGTCTGGGTCGTTAGCGTACATGTCTCCTGTCTCCTGTTCCCCTGCTACGGTTAAATCCTTACCGAAGTCATCCACACTGCCGGGCAATGTGCTTGGTGTCTGTATCCTTAGCGTATACGCCTCCTGTTGCTCCTTCCACGGTTAAATCCTTACCGAAGTCTGCCGGGCAATGCGCTCGGTGTCTGGGTCGTTAGCGTACATGTCTCCTGTTCCCCTGCTACGGTTAAATCCTTACCGAAGTCATCCACACTGCCTGGCAATGTGCTCGGTGTCTGGGTCCTTAGCGTACACGCCTCCTGTTGCTCCTTCCACGGCTAAATCCTTACCGAAGTCGTCCACACTGCCGGGCAATGCACTCGGGTCTGGGTCGTTAGCGTACATGTCTCCTGTTCCCCTGCTACGGTTAAATCCTTACCGAAGTCATCCACACTGCCGGGCAATGTGCTTGGTGTCTGTATCCTTAGCGTACACGCCTCCTGTTGCTCCTGCCACGGCTAAATCCTTACCGAAGTCGTCCACACTGCCGGGCAATGCGCTCGGTGTCTCGGTCCTTAGCGTATATGCTTCCTGTTGCTCCTTCCACGGCTAACTCCTTACCGAAGTCGTCCACACTGCCGGGCAATGCGCTCGGTGTCTCGGTCCTTAGCGTATATGCTTCCTGTTGCTCCTTCCACGGCTAACTCCTTACCGAAGTCGTCCACACTGCCGGGCAATGCACTCGGGTCTGGGTCGTTAGCGTACATGTCTCCTGTTCCCCTGCTACGGTTAAATCCTTACCGAAGTCATCCACACTGCCTGGCAATGTGCTCGGTGTCTGGGTCCTTAGCGTACACGCCTCCTGTTGCTCCTGCCACAGCTAAATCCTTACCGAAGTCGTCCACACTGCCGGGCAATGCACTCGGGTCTGGGTCGTTAGCGTACATGTCTCCTGTTCCCCTGCTACGGTTAAATCCTTACCGAAGTCATCCACACTGCCGGGCAATGTGCTTGGTGTCTGTATCCTTAGCGTACACGCCTCCTGTTGCTCCTGCCACGGCTAAATCCTTACCGAAGTCGTCCACACTGCCGGGCAATGCGCTCGGTGTCTCGGTCCTTAGCGTATATGCTTCCTGTTGCTCCTTCCACGGCTAACTCCTTACCGAAGTCGTCCACACTGCCGGGCAATGCACTCGGGTCTGGGTCGTTAGCGTACATGTCTCCTGTCTCCTGTTCCCCTGCTACGGTTAAATCCTTACCGAAGTCATCCACACTGCCGGGCAATGTGCTTGGTGTCTGTATCCTTAGCGTATACGCCTCCTGTTGCTCCTTCCACGGTTAAATCCTTACCGAAGTCTGCCGGGCAATGTGCTCGGTGTCTGTATCCTTAGCGTACACGCCTCCTGTTGCTCCTTCCACGGCCAAATCCTTACCGAAGTCGTCCACACTGCCTGGCAATGTGCTCGGTGTCTGGGTCCTTAGCGTACACGCCTCCTGTTGCTCCTGCCACGGCTAAATCCTTACCGAAATCGTGCACAGTGCCTGGCAATGCGCTCGTTGTCTCGGTCCTTAGCGTACACGCCTCCTGTTGCTCCTTCCACGGTTAAATCCTTACCGAAGTCTGCCGGGCAATGTGCTCGGTGTCTGTATCCTTAGCGTACACGCCTCCTGTTGCTCCTGCCACGGCTAAATCCTTACCGAAGTCGTCCACACTGCCGGGCAATGCGATCGGTGTCTCGGTCCTTAGCGTATATGCTTCCTGTTGCTCCTTCCACGGCTAACTCCTTACCGAAGTCGTCCACACTGCCGGGCAATGCACTCGGGTCTGGGTCGTTAGCGTACATGTCTCCTGTCTCCTGTTCCCCTGCTACGGTTAAATCCTTACCGAAGTCATCCACACTGCCGGGCAATGTGCTTGGTGTCTGTATCCTTAGCGTACACCCCTCCTGTTCTTCTGCCACCGCTAAATCTGTACCGAAGTCGTCCACACTGCCGGGCAATGCGCTCGGTGTCTCGGTCCTTAGCGTATATGCTTCCTGTGGCTCCTGCCACTGCTAAATCCTTATCAAAGACATCTACACTGCCTGGGAATGTGCTTGGTGTCTGTATCCTTAGCGTACACGCCTCCTGTTCTTCTGCCACGGTTAAATCCTTACCAAAGTTGTCCACACTGCCGGGCAATGCGCTCGGTGTCTCGGTCCTTAGCGTACACGCCTCCTGTTCTTCTGCCACGGTTAAATCCTTACCGAACTCTTCCACACTGCCTGGGAATGTGCTCGGTGTCTGGGTCCTTAGCGGACATGCCTCCTCTTGCTCCTGCCACGGCTAAATCCTTACCGATGTCGTGCACACTGCCTGGCAATGCGCTCCGTGTCTGGGTCCTTAGCGTACACACCTCCTGTTGCGTACATGTCTCCTGTTCCCCTGCTACGGTTAAATCCTTACCGAAGTTGTCCACACTGCCTGGGAATGTGCTTGGTGTCTGTATCCTTAGCGTACACGCCGCCTGTTCTTCTGCCACGGTTAAATCCTTACCGAACTCTTCCACACTGCCTGGGAATGTGCTTGGTGTCTGTATCCTTAGCGTACACGCCTCCTGTTCTTCTGCCACGGTTAAATCCTTACCGAAGTCGTCCACACTGCCGGGCAATGCGCTCGGTGTCTCGGTCCTTAGCGTATATGCTTTCTGTGGCTCCTGCCACTGCTAAATCCTTATCAAAGACATCTACACTGCCTGGGAATGTGCTTGGTGTCTGTATCCTTAGCGTACACGCCTCCTGTTCTTCTGCCACGGTTAAATCCTTACCAAAGTCTTCCACACTGCCTGGCAATGTGCTCGGTGTCTGGGTCCTTAGCGTACACGCCTCCTGTTGCTCCTGCCACGGCTAAATCCTTACCGAAATCGTGCACACTGCCTGGCAATGCGCTCGTTGTCTGGGTCCTTAGCGTACACGCCTCCTGTTGCTCCTGCCACCGCTAAATCTGTACCGAAGTTGTGCACACTGCCTGGCAATGCGCTCGTTGTCTGGGTCCTTAGCGTACACGCCTCCTGTTGCTCCTGCCACCGCTAAATCTGTACCGAAGGTGTCCACACTGCCTGGGAATGCACTCGGTGTCTGGGTCCTTAGCGTACACGCCTCCTGTTGCTCCTGCCACCGCTAAATCTGTACCGAAGTTGTCCACACTGCCTGGGAATGTGCTTGGTCTGGGTCCTTAGTGTACATGACTCCTGTTGCTCCTGCCACCGCTATATCCTTATCAAAGACATCTACACTGCCTGGGAATGTGCTTGGTGTTCTTACCGAAGTCGTGCGCACTTACCGAAGTCGTCCACACTGCCGGGCAATGCGCTCGGTGTCTCGGTCCTTAGCGTATATGCTTCCTGTTGCTCCTTCCACGGCTAACTCCTTACCGAAGTCGTCCACACTGCCGGGCAATGCACTCGGGTCTGGGTCGTTAGCGTACATGTCTCCTGTTAAATCCTTACCGAAGTCATCCACACTGCCGGGCAATGTGCTTGGTGTCTGTATCCTTAGCGTACACCCCTCCTGTTCTTCTGCCACCGCTAAATCTGTACCGAAGTCGTCCACACTGCCGGGCAATGCGCTCGGTGTCTCGGTCCTTAGCGTATATGCTTCCTGTGGCTCCTGCCACTGCTAAATCCTTATCAAAGACATCTACACTGCCTGGGAATGTGCTTGGTGTCTGTATCCTTAGCGTACACGCCTCCTGTTCTTCTGCCACGGTTAAATCCTTACCGAAGTTGTCCACACTGCCGGGCAATGCGCTCGGTGTCTCGGTCCTTAGCGTACACGCCTCCTGTTCTTCTGCCACGGTTAAATCCTTACCGAACTCTTCCACACTGCCTGGGAATGTGCTCGGTGTCTGGGTCCTTAGCGGACATGCCTCCTCTTGCTCCTGCCACGGCTAAATCCTTACCGATGTCGTGCACACTGCCTGGCAATGCGCTCCGTGTCTGGGTCCTTAGCGTACACACCTCCTGTTGCGTACATGTCTCCTGTTCCCCTGCTACGGTTAAATCCTTACCGAAGTTGTCCACACTGCCTGGGAATGTGCTTGGTGTCTGTATCCTTAGCGTACACGCCGCCTGTTCTTCTGCCACGGTTAAATCCTTACCGAACTCTTCCACACTGCCTGGGAATGTGCTTGGTGTCTGTATCCTTAGCGTACACGCCTCCTGTTCTTCTGCCACGGTTAAATCCTTACCGAAGTCGTCCACACTGCCGGGCAATGCGCTCGGTGTCTCGGTCCTTAGCGTATATGCTTTCTGTGGCTCCTGCCACTGCTAAATCCTTATCAAAGACATCTACACTGCCTGGGAATGTGCTTGGTGTCTGTATCCTTAGCGTACACGCCTCCTGTTCTTCTGCCACGGTTAAATCCTTACCAAAGTCTTCCACACTGCCTGGGAATGTGCTCGGTGTCTGGGTCCTTAGCGTACACGCCTCCTGTTGCTCCTGCCACGGCTAAATCCTTACCGAAATCGTGCACACTGCCTGGCAATGCGCTCGTTGTCTGGGTCCTTAGCGTACACGCCTCCTGTTGCTCCTGCCACCGCTAAATCCTTACCGAAGTCGTCCACACTGCCGGGCAATGCACTCGGGTCTGGGTCGTTAGCGTACATGTCTCCTGTTCCCCTGCTACGGTTAAATCATTACCGAAGTCATCCACACTGCCTGGCAATGTGCTCGGTGTCTGGGTCCTTAGCGTACACGCCTCCTGTTGCTCCTGCCACGGCTAAATCCTTACCGAAATCGTGCACACTGCCTGGCAATGCGCTCGTTGTCTGGGTCCTTAGCGTACACGCCTCCTGTTGCTCCTGCCACCGCTAAATCTGTACCGAAGTTGTGCACACTGCCTGGCAATGCGTTCGTTGTCTGGGTCCTTAGCGTACACGCCTCCTGTTGCTCCTGCCACCGCTAAATCTGTACCGAAGTTGTCCACACTGCCTGGGAATGTGCTTGGTCTGGGTCCTTAGCGTACACGCCTCCTGTTCTTCTGCCACGGTTAAATCCTTACCAAAGTCTTCCACACTGCCTGGGAATGTGCTCGGTGTCTGGGTCCTTAGCGTACACGCCTCCTGTTGCTCCTGCCACGGCTAAATCCTTACCGAAATCGTGCACACTGCCTGGCAATGCGCTCGTTGTCTGGGTCCTTAGCGTACACGCCTCCTGTTGCTCCTGCCACCGCTAAATCCTTACCGAAGTCGTCCACACTGCCGGGCAATGCACTCGGGTCTGGGTCGTTAGCGTACATGTCTCCTGTTCCCCTGCTACGGTTAAATCATTACCGAAGTCATCCACACTGCCTGGCAATGTGCTCGGTGTCTGGGTCCTTAGCGTACACGCCTCCTGTTGCTCCTGCCACGGCTAAATCCTTACCGAAATCGTGCACACTGCCTGGCAATGCGCTCGTTGTCTGGGTCCTTAGCGTACACGCCTCCTGTTGCTCCTGCCACCGCTAAATCTGTACCGAAGTTGTGCACACTGCCTGGCAATGCGCTCGTTGTCTGGGTCCTTAGCGTACACGCCTCCTGTTGCTCCTGCCACCGCTAAATCTGTACCGAAGTTGTCCACACTGCCTGGGAATGCACTCGGTGTCTGGGTCCTTAGCGTACACGCCTCCTGTTGCTCCTGCCACCGCTAAATCTGTACCGAAGTTGTCCACACTGCCTGGGAATGTGCTTGGTCTGGGTCCTTAGTGTACATGACTCCTGTTGCTCCTGCCACCGCTATATCCTTATCAAAGACATCTACACTGCCTGGGAATGTGCTTGGTGTTCTTACCGAAGTCGTGCGCACTTACCGAAGTCGTCCACACTGCCTGGCAATGTGCTCGGTGTCTGGGTCCTTAGCGTACACGCCTCCTGTTGCTCCTGCCACCGGTAAATCCTTACCGAAGTCGTCCACACTGCCGGGCAATGCACTCGGGTCTGGGTCGTTAGCGTACATGTCTCCTGTTCCCCTGCTACGGTTAAATCATTACCGAAGTCATCCACACTGCCTGGCAATGTGCTCGGTGTCTGGGTCCTTAGCGTACACGCCTCCTGTTGCTCCTGCCACGGCTAAATCCTTACCGAAATCGTGCACACTGCCTGGCAATGCGCTCGTTGTCTGGGTCCTTAGCGTACACGCCTCCTGTTGCTCCTGCCACCGCTAAATCTGTACCGAAGTTGTGCACACTGCCTGGCAATGCGCTCGTTGTCTGGGTCCTTAGCGTACACGCCTCCTGTTGCTCCTGCCACCGCTAAATCTGTACCGAAGGTGTCCACACTGCCTGGGAATGCACTCGGTGTCTGGGTCCTTAGCGTACACGCCTCCTGTTGCTCCTGCCACCGCTAAATCTGTACCGAAGTTGTCCACACTGCCTGGGAATGTGCTTGGTCTGGGTCCTTAGTGTACATGACTCCTGTTGCTCCTGCCACCGCTATATCCTTATCAAAGACATCTACACTGCCTGGGAATGTGCTTGGTGTTCTTACCGAAGTCGTGCGCACTTACCGAAGTCGTCCACACTGCCGGGCAATGCGCTCGGTGTCTCGGTCCTTAGCGTATATGCTTCCTGTTGCTCCTTCCACGGCTAACTCCTTACCGAAGTCGTCCACACTGCCGGGCAATGCACTCGGGTCTGGGTCGTTAGCGTACATGTCTCCTGTTAAATCCTTACCGAAGTCATCCACACTGCCGGGCAATGTGCTTGGTGTCTGTATCCTTAGCGTATACGCCTCCTGTTGCTCCTTCCACGGTTAAATCCTTACCGAAGTCTGCCGGGCAATGCGCTCGGTGTCTGGGTCGTTAGCGTACATGTCTCCTGTTCCCCTGCTACGGCTAAATCCTTACCGAAGTCGTCCACACTGCCGGGCAATGCGCTCGGTGTCTCGGTCCTTAGCGTATATGCTTCCTGTTGCTCCTTCCACGGCTAACTCCTTACCGAAGTCGTCCACACTGCCGGGCAATGCACTCGGGTCTGGGTCGTTAGCGTACATGTCTCCTGTCTCCTGTTCCCCTGCTACGGTTAAATCCTTACCGAAGTCATCCACACTGCCGGGCAATGTGCTTGGTGTCTGTATCCTTAGCGTACACCCCTCCTGTTCTTCTGCCACCGCTAAATCTGTACCGAAGTCGTCCACACTGCCGGGCAATGCGCTCGGTGTCTCGGTCCTTAGCGTACACGCCTCCTGTTCTTCTGCCACGGTTAAATCCTTACCGAACTCTTCCACACTGCCTGGGAATGTGCTCGGTGTCTGGGTCCTTAGCGGACATGCCTCCTCTTGCTCCTGCCACGGCTAAATCCTTACCGATGTCGTGCACACTGCCTGGCAATGCGCTCCGTGTCTGGGTCCTTAGCGTACACACCTCCTGTTGCGTACATGTCTCCTGTTCCCCTGCTACGGTTAAATCCTTACCGAAGTTGTCCACACTGCCTGGGAATGTGCTTGGTGTCTGTATCCTTAGCGTACACGCCGCCTGTTCTTCTGCCACGGTTAAATCCTTACCGAACTCTTCCACACTGCCTGGGAATGTGCTTGGTGTCTGTATCCTTAGCGTACACGCCTCCTGTTCTTCTGCCACGGTTAAATCCTTACCGAAGTCGTCCACACTGCCGGGCAATGCGCTCGGTGTCTCGGTCCTTAGCGTATATGCTTTCTGTGGCTCCTGCCACTGCTAAATCCTTATCAAAGACATCTACACTGCCTGGGAATGTGCTTGGTGTCTGTATCCTTAGCGTACACGCCTCCTGTTCTTCTGCCACGGTTAAATCCTTACCAAAGTCTTCCACACTGCCTGGGAATGTGCTCGGTGTCTGGGTCCTTAGCGTACACGCCTCCTGTTGCTCCTGCCACGGCTAAATCCTTACCGAAATCGTGCACACTGCCTGGCAATGCGCTCGTTGTCTGGGTCCTTAGCGTACACGCCTCCTGTTGCTCCTGCCACCGCTAAATCCTTACCGAAGTCGTCCACACTGCCGGGCAATGCACTCGGGTCTGGGTCGTTAGCGTACATGTCTCCTGTTCCCCTGCTACGGTTAAATCATTACCGAAGTCATCCACACTGCCTGGCAATGTGCTCGGTGTCTGGGTCCTTAGCGTACACGCCTCCTGTTGCTCCTGCCACGGCTAAATCCTTACCGAAATCGTGCACACTGCCTGGCAATGCGCTCGTTGTCTGGGTCCTTAGCGTACACGCCTCCTGTTGCTCCTGCCACCGCTAAATCTGTACCGAAGTTGTGCACACTGCCTGGCAATGCGTTCGTTGTCTGGGTCCTTAGCGTACACGCCTCCTGTTGCTCCTGCCACCGCTAAATCTGTACCGAAGTTGTCCACACTGCCTGGGAATGTGCTTGGTCTGGGTCCTTAGCGTACACGCCTCCTGTTCTTCTGCCACGGTTAAATCCTTACCAAAGTCTTCCACACTGCCTGGGAATGTGCTCGGTGTCTGGGTCCTTAGCGTACACGCCTCCTGTTGCTCCTGCCACGGCTAAATCCTTACCGAAATCGTGCACACTGCCTGGCAATGCGCTCGTTGTCTGGGTCCTTAGCGTACACGCCTCCTGTTGCTCCTGCCACCGCTAAATCCTTACCGAAGTCGTCCACACTGCCGGGCAATGCACTCGGGTCTGGGTCGTTAGCGTACATGTCTCCTGTTAAATCCTTACCGAAGTCATCCACACTGCCGGGCAATGTGCTTGGTGTCTGTATCCTTAGCGTATACGCCTCCTGTTGCTCCTTCCACGGTTAAATCCTTACCGAAGTCTGCCGGGCAATGCGCTCGGTGTCTGGGTCGTTAGCGTACATGTCTCCTGTTCCCCTGCTACGGCTAAATCCTTACCGAAGTCGTCCACACTGCCGGGCAATGCGCTCGGTGTCTCGGTCCTTAGCGTATATGCTTCCTGTTGCTCCTTCCACGGCTAACTCCTTACCGAAGTCGTCCACACTGCCGGGCAATGCACTCGGGTCTGGGTCGTTAGCGTACATGTCTCCTGTCTCCTGTTCCCCTGCTACGGTTAAATCCTTACCGAAGTCATCCACACTGCCGGGCAATGTGCTTGGTGTCTGTATCCTTAGCGTACACCCCTCCTGTTCTTCTGCCACCGCTAAATCTGTACCGAAGTCGTCCACACTGCCGGGCAATGCGCTCGGTGTCTCGGTCCTTAGCGTATATGCTTCCTGTGGCTCCTGCCACTGCTAAATCCTTATCAAAGACATCTACACTGCCTGGGAATGTGCTTGGTGTCTGTATCCTTAGCGTACACGCCTCCTGTTCTTCTGCCACGGTTAAATCCTTACCGAAGTTGTCCACACTGCCGGGCAATGCGCTCGGTGTCTCGGTCCTTAGCGTACACGCCTCCTGTTCTTCTGCCACGGTTAAATCCTTACCGAACTCTTCCACACTGCCTGGGAATGTGCTCGGTGTCTGGGTCCTTAGCGGACATGCCTCCTCTTGCTCCTGCCACGGCTAAATCCTTACCGATGTCGTGCACACTGCCTGGCAATGCGCTCCGTGTCTGGGTCCTTAGCGTACACACCTCCTGTTGCGTACATGTCTCCTGTTCCCCTGCTACGGTTAAATCCTTACCGAAGTTGTCCACACTGCCTGGGAATGTGCTTGGTGTCTGTATCCTTAGCGTACACGCCGCCTGTTCTTCTGCCACGGTTAAATCCTTACCGAACTCTTCCACACTGCCTGGGAATGTGCTTGGTGTCTGTATCCTTAGCGTACACGCCTCCTGTTCTTCTGCCACGGTTAAATCCTTACCGAAGTCGTCCACACTGCCGGGCAATGCGCTCGGTGTCTCGGTCCTTAGCGTATATGCTTTCTGTGGCTCCTGCCACTGCTAAATCCTTATCAAAGACATCTACACTGCCTGGGAATGTGCTTGGTGTCTGTATCCTTAGCGTACACGCCTCCTGTTCTTCTGCCACGGTTAAATCCTTACCAAAGTCTTCCACACTGCCTGGGAATGTGCTCGGTGTCTGGGTCCTTAGCGTACACGCCTCCTGTTGCTCCTGCCACGGCTAAATCCTTACCGAAATCGTGCACACTGCCTGGCAATGCGCTCGTTGTCTGGGTCCTTAGCGTACACGCCTCCTGTTGCTCCTGCCACCGCTAAATCCTTACCGAAGTCGTCCACACTGCCGGGCAATGCACTCGGGTCTGGGTCGTTAGCGTACATGTCTCCTGTTCCCCTGCTACGGTTAAATCATTACCGAAGTCATCCACACTGCCTGGCAATGTGCTCGGTGTCTGTATCCTTAGCGTACACGCCTCCTGTTGCTCCTGCCACGGCTAAATCCTTACCGAAGTCGTCCACACTGCCGGGCAATGCACTCGGGTCTGGGTCGTTAGCGTACATGTCTCCTGTTCCCCTGCTACGGTTAAATCATTACCGAAGTCATCCACACTGCCTGGCAATGTGCTCGGTGTCTGGGTCCTTAGCGTACACGCCTCCTGTTGCTCCTGCCACGGCTAAATCCTTACCGAAATCGTGCACACTGCCTGGCAACGGCTAACTCCTTACCGAAGTCGTCCACACTGCCGGGCAATGCACTCGGGTCTGGGTCGTTAGCGTACATGTCTCCTGTCTCCTGTTCCCCTGCTACGGTTAAATCCTTACCGAAGTCATCCACACTGCCGGGCAATGTGCTTGGTGTCTGTATCCTTAGCGTACACCCCTCCTGTTCTTCTGCCACCGCTAAATCTGTACCGAAGTCGTCCACACTGCCGGGCAATGCGCTCGGTGTCTCGGTCCTTAGCGTATATGCTTCCTGTGGCTCCTGCCACTGCTAAATCCTTATCAAAGACATCTACACTGCCTGGGAATGTGCTTGGTGTCTGTATCCTTAGCGTACACGCCTCCTGTTCTTCTGCCACGGTTAAATCCTTACCGAAGTTGTCCACACTGCCGGGCAATGCGCTCGGTGTCTCGGTCCTTAGCGTACACGCCTCCTGTTCTTCTGCCACGGTTAAATCCTTACCGAACTCTTCCACACTGCCTGGGAATGTGCTCGGTGTCTGGGTCCTTAGCGGACATGCCTCCTCTTGCTCCTGCCACGGCTAAATCCTTACCGATGTCGTGCACACTGCCTGGCAATGCGCTCCGTGTCTGGGTCCTTAGCGTACACACCTCCTGTTGCGTACATGTCTCCTGTTCCCCTGCTACGGTTAAATCCTTACCGAAGTTGTCCACACTGCCTGGGAATGTGCTTGGTGTCTGTATCCTTAGCGTACACGCCGCCTGTTCTTCTGCCACGGTTAAATCCTTACCGAACTCTTCCACACTGCCTGGGAATGTGCTTGGTGTCTGTATCCTTAGCGTACACGCCTCCTGTTCTTCTGCCACGGTTAAATCCTTACCGAAGTCGTCCACACTGCCGGGCAATGCGCTCGGTGTCTCGGTCCTTAGCGTATATGCTTTCTGTGGCTCCTGCCACTGCTAAATCCTTATCAAAGACATCTACACTGCCTGGGAATGTGCTTGGTGTCTGTATCCTTAGTGTACACGCCTCCTGTTCTTCTGCCACGGTTAAATCCTTACCAAAGTCTTCCACACTGCCTGGGAATGTGCTCGGTGTCTGGGTCCTTAGCGTACACGCCTCCTGTTGCTCCTGCCACGGCTAAATCCTTACCGAAATCGTGCACACTGCCTGGCAATGCGCTCGTTGTCTGGGTCCTTAGCGTACACGCCTCCTGTTGCTCCTGCCACCGCTAAATCTGTACCGAAGTTGTGCACACTGCCTGGCAATGCGTTCGTTGTCTGGGTCCTTAGCGTACACGCCTCCTGTTGCTCCTGCCACCGCTAAATCTGTACCGAAGTTGTCCACACTGCCTGGGAATGTGCTTGGTCTGGGTCCTTAGCGTACACGCCTCCTGTTCTTCTGCCACGGTTAAATCCTTACCAAAGTCTTCCACACTGCCTGGGAATGTGCTCGGTGTCTGGGTCCTTAGCGTACACGCCTCCTGTTGCTCCTGCCACGGCTAAATCCTTACCGAAATCGTGCACACTGCCTGGCAATGCGCTCGTTGTCTGGATCCTTAGCGTACACGCCTCCTGTTGCTCCTGCCACCGCTAAATCCTTACCGAAGTCGTCCACACTGCCGGGCAATGCACTCGGGTCTGGGTCGTTAGCGTACATGTCTCCTGTTCCCCTGCTACGGTTAAATCATTACCGAAGTCATCCACACTGCCTGGCAATGTGCTCGGTGTCTGGGTCCTTAGCGTACACGCCTCCTGTTGCTCCTGCCACGGCTAAATCCTTACCGAAATCGTGCACACTGCCTGGCAATGCGCTCGTTGTCTGGGTCCTTAGCGTACACGCCTCCTGTTGCTCCTGCCACCGCTAAATCTGTACCGAAGTTGTGCACACTGCCTGGCAATGCGCTCGTTGTCTGGGTCCTTAGCGTACACGCCTCCTGTTGCTCCTGCCACCGCTAAATCTGTACCGAAGTTGTCCACACTGCCTGGGAATGCACTCGGTGTCTGGGTCCTTAGCGTACACGCCTCCTGTTGCTCCTGCCACCGCTAAATCTGTACCGAAGTTGTCCACACTGCCTGGGAATGTGCTTGGTCTGGGTCCTTAGTGTACATGACTCCTGTTGCTCCTGCCACCGCTATATCCTTATCAAAGACATCTACACTGCCTGGGAATGTGCTTGGTGTTCTTACCGAAGTCGTGCGCACTTACCGAAGTCGTCCACACTGCCGGGCAATGCGCTCGGTGTCTCGGTCCTTAGCGTATATGCTTCCTGTTGCTCCTTCCACGGCTAACTCCTTACCGAAGTCGTCCACACTGCCGGGCAATGCACTCGGGTCTGGGTCGTTAGCGTACATGTCTCCTGTTAAATCCTTACCGAAGTCATCCACACTGCCGGGCAATGTGCTTGGTGTCTGTATCCTTAGCGTATACGCCTCCTGTTGCTCCTTCCACGGTTAAATCCTTACCGAAGTCTGCCGGGCAATGCGCTCGGTGTCTGGGTCGTTAGCGTACATGTCTCCTGTTCCCCTGCTACGGCTAAATCCTTACCGAAGTCGTCCACACTGCCGGGCAATGCGCTCGGTGTCTCGGTCCTTAGCGTATATGCTTCCTGTTGCTCCTTCCACGGCTAACTCCTTACCGAAGTCGTCCACACTGCCGGGCAATGCACTCGGGTCTGGGTCGTTAGCGTACATGTCTCCTGTCTCCTGTTCCCCTGCTACGGTTAAATCCTTACCGAAGTCATCCACACTGCCGGGCAATGTGCTTGGTGTCTGTATCCTTAGCGTATACGCCTCCTGTTGCTCCTTCCACGGTTAAATCCTTACCGAAGTCTGCCGGGCAATGCGCTCGGTGTCTGTATCCTTAGCGTACACGCCTCCTGTTGCTCCTTCCACTGCCAAATCCTTACCGAAGTCGTCCACACTGCCTGGCAATGTGCTCGGTGTCTGGGTCCTTAGCGTACACGCCTCCTGTTGCTCCTGCCACGGCTAAATCCTTACCGAAATCGTGCACAGTGCCTGGCAATGCGCTCGTTGTCTCGGTCCTTAGCGTACACGCCTCCTGTTGCTCCTTCCACGGCTAAATCCTTACCGAAGTCGTCCACACTGCCGGGCAATGCACTCGGGTCTGGGTCGTTAGCGTAAAGTCTCCTGTTCCCCTGCTACGGTTAAATCCTTACCGAAGTCATCCACACTGCCGGGCAATGTGCTTGGTGTCTGTATCCTTAGCGTACACCCCTCCTGTTCTTCTGCCACGGTTAAATCCTTCCCGAAGTCGTCCACACTGCCGGGCAATGCACTTGGTGTCTCGGTCCTTAGCGTATATGCTTCCTGTTGCTCCTTCCACGGCTAACTCCTTACCGAAGTCGTCCACACTGCCGGGCAATGCACTCGGGTCTGGGTCGTTAGCGTACATGTCTCCTGTCTCCTGTTCCCCTGCTACGGTTAAATCCTTATCGAAGTCATCCACACTGCCGGGCAATGTGCTTGGTGTCTGTATCCTTAGCGTATACGCCTCCTGTTGCTCCTTCCACGGTTAAATCCTTACCGAAGTCTGCCGGGCAATGCGCTCGGTGTCTGTATCCTTAGCGTACACGCCTCCTGTTGCTCCTTCCACGGCCAAATCCTTACCGAAGTCGTCCACACTGCCTGGCAATGTGCTCGGTGTCTGGGTCCTTAGCGTACACGCCTCCTGTTGCTCCTGCCACGGCTAAATCCTTACCGAAATTGTGCACAGTGCCTGGCAATGCGCTCGTTGTCTCGGTCCTTAGCGTACACGCCTCCTGTTGCTCCTTCCACGGCTAAATCCTTACCGAAGTCGTCCACACTGCCGGGCAATGCACTCGGGTCTGGGTCGTTAGCGTACATGTCTCCTGTTCCCCTGCTACGGTTAAATCCTTACCGAAGTCATCCACACTGCCGGGCAATGTGCTTGGTGTCTGTATCCTTAGCGTACACCCCTCCTGTTCTTCTGCCACGGTTAAATCCTTCCCGAAGTCGTCCACACTGCCGGGCAATGCACTCGGTGTCTCGGTCCTTAGCGTATATGCTTCCTGTTGCTCCTTCCACGGCTAAATCCTTACCGAAGTCGTCCACACTGCCGGGCAATGCACTCGGGTCTGGGTCGTTAGCGTACATGTCTCCTGTTCCCCTGCTACGCTTAAATCCTTACCGAAGTCATCCACACTGCCTGGCAATGTGCTCGGTGTCTGGGTCCTTAGCGTACACGCCTCCTGTTGCTCCTGCCACGGCTAAATCCTTACCGAAATCGTGCACACTGCCTGGCAATGCGCTCGTTGTCTGGGTCCTTAGCGTACACGCCTCTGGTTGCTCCTGCCACCGCTAAATCTGTACCGAAGTCGTCCACACTGCCGGGCAATGCGCTCGGTGTCTCGGTCCTTAGCGTACACGCCTCCTGTTCTTCTGCCACGGTTAAATCCTTACCGAAGTTGTCCACACTGCCGGGCAATGCGCTCGGTGTCTCGGTCCTTAGCGTACACGCCTCCTGTTCTTCTGCCACGGTTAAATCCTTACCGAACTCTTCCACACTGCCTGGGAATGTGCTCGGTGTCTGGGTCCTTAGCGGACATGCCTCCTCTTGCTCCTGCCACGGCTAAATCCTTACCGATGTCGTGCACACTGCCTGGCAATGCGCGCCGTGTCTGGGTCCTTAGCGTACACACCTCCTGTTGCGTACATGTCTCCTGTTCCCCTGCTACGGTTAAATCCTTACCGAAGTTGTCCACACTGCCTGGGAATGTGCTTGGTGTCTGTATCCTTAGCGTACACGCCTCCTGTTCTTCTGCCACGGTTAAATCCTTACCGAAGTCGTCCACACTGCCGGGCAATGCGCTCGGTGTCTCAGTCCTTAGCGTACACGCCTCCTGTTCTTCTGCCACGGTTAAATCCTTACCGAAGTCGTCCACACTGCCGGGCAATGCGCTCGGTGTCTCGGTCCTTAGCGCATATGCTTCCTGTGGCTCCTGCCACTGCTAAATCCTTATCAAAGACATCTACACTGCCTGGGAATGTGCTTGGTCTGGGTCCTTAGCGTACACGCCTCCTGTTCTTCTGCCACGGTTAAATCCTTACCGAACTCTTCCACACTGCCTGGGAATGTGCTTGGTGTCTGTATCCTTAGCGTACACGCCTCCTGTTCTTCTGCCACGGTTAAATCCTTACCGAAGTCGTCCACACTGCCGGGCAATGCGCTCGGTGTCTCGGTCCTTAGCGTATATGCTTCCTGTGGCTCCTGCCACTGCTAAATCCTTATCAAAGACATCTACACTGCCTGGGAATGTGCTTGGTGTCTGTATCCTTAGCGTACACGCCTCCTGTTCTTCTGCCACGGTTAAATCCTTACCGAAGTTGTCCACACTGCCGGGCAATGCGCTCGGTGTCTCGGTCCTTAGCGTACACGCCTCCTGTTCTTCTGCCACGGTGAAATCCTTACCAAAGTCATCCACACTGCCGGGCAATGTGCTTGGTGTCTGTATCCTTAGCGTATGTTCTTCTGCCACGGTTAAATCCTTACCGAAGTCGTCCACACTGCCGGGCAATGCCCTCGGTGTCTGTATCCTTAGCGTACACGCCTCCTGTTGTTCTGCCACGGTTAAATCCTTACCAAAGTCGTCCACACTGCCTGGTAATGCGCTCGGTGTCTGGGTCCTTAGCGTACACGCCTCCTGTTCTTCTGCCACGGTTAAATCCTTACCGAAGTCGTCCACACTGCCTGGTAATGCGCTCGGTGTCTGGGTCCTTAGCGTACACGCCTCCTGTTCTTCTGCCACGGTTAAATCCTTACCGAAGTCTTCCACACTGCCTGGGAATGTGCTTGGTGTCTCGGTGCTTAGCGCATATGCTTCCTGTGGCTCCTGCCACGGCCAAATCCTTACCGAAGTCTTCCACACTGCCTGGGAATGTGCTTGGTGTCTCGGTCCTTAGCGTATATGCTTCCTGTTCCACGGCTAAATCCTTACCGAAGTCATCCACACTGCCGGGCAATGTGCTTGGTGTCTGTATCCTTGGCGTACACGCCTCCTGTTCTTCTGCCACGGTTAAATCCTTACCGAAGTCGTGCACACTGCCTGGTAATGCGCTCGGTGTCTGGGTCCTTAGCGTACACGCCTCCTGTTCTTCTGCCACGGTTAAATCCTTACCGAAGTCTTCCACACTGCCTGGGAATGTGCTTGGTGTCTCGGTGCTTAGCGCATATGCTTCCTGTGGCTCCTGCCACGGTTAAATCCTTACCTAAGTCGTCCACACTGCCGGGCAATGTGCTTGGTGTCTCGGTCCTTAGCGTATATGCTTCCTGTGGCTTCTGCCACCGCTAAATCCTTATCAAAGACAACTACACTGCCTGGGAATGTGCTTGGTCTGGGTCCTTAGCGTACACGCCTCCTGTTCTTCTGCCACGGTTAAATCCTTACCGAACTCTTCCACACTGCCTGGGAATGCACTCGGTGTCTGGGTCCTTAGCGTACACGCCTCCTGTTCTTCTGCCACGGTTAAATCCTTACCGAAGTCATCCACACTGCCGGGCAATGTGCTTGGTGTCTGTATCCTTGGCGTACACGCCTCCTGTTCTTCTGCCACGGTTAAATCCTTACCGAAGTCATCCACACTGCCGGGCAATGTGCTTGGTGTCTGTATCCTTAGCGTATGTTCTTCTGCCACGGTTAAATCCTTACCGAAGTCGTCCACACTGCCGGGCAATGCCCTCGGTGTCTGTATCCTTAGCGTACACGCCTCCTGTTGTTCTGCCACGGTTAAATCCTTACCAAAGTCGTCCACACTGCCGGGCAATGCGCTCGGTGTCTCGGTCCTTAGCGTATATGCTTCCTGTGGCTCCTGCCACTGCTAAATCCTTATCAAAGACATCTACACTGCCTGGGAATGTGCTTGGTGTCTGTATCCTTAGCGTACACGCCTCCTGTTCTTCTGCCACGGTTAAATCCTTACCGAAGTTGTCCACACTGCCGGGCAATGCGCTCGGTGTCTCGGTCCTTAGCGTACACGCCTCCTGTTCTTCTGCCACGGTTAAATCCTTACCAAAGTCATCCACACTGCCGGGCAATGTGCTTGGTGTCTGTATCCTTAGCGTATGTTCTTCTGCCACGGTTAAATCCTTACCGAAGTCGTCCACACTGCCGGGCAATGCCCTCGGTGTCTGTATCCTTAGCGTACACGCCTCCTGTTGTTCTGCCACGGTTAAATCCTTACCAAAGTCGTCCACACTGCCGGGCAATGCCCTCGGTGTCTGTATCCTTATTGTTCTGCCACGGTTAAATCCTTACCAAAGTCGTCCACACTGCCGGGCAATGCGCTCGGTGTCTCGGTCCTTAGCGTATATGCTTCCTGTGGCTCCTGCCACTGCTAAATCCTTATCAAAGACATCTACACTGCCTGGGAATGTGCTTGGTCTGGGTCCTTAGCGTACACGCCTCCTGTTCTTCTGCCACGGTTAAATCCTTACCGAACTCTTCCACACTGCCTGGGAATGCACTCGGTGTCTGGGTCCTTAGCGTACACGCCTCCTGGAAGTTGTCCACACTGCCTTGGAATGTGATTGGTCTGGGTTCTTAGCGTACATGTCTCCTGTTGCTCCTGCCACCGCTATATCCTTATCAAAGACATCTGCACTGCCTGGGAATGTGCTTGGTGTCTGTATCCTTAGCGAACACGCCTCCTGTTGCTCCTTCCACGGCTAAATCCTTACCGAAGTCCTGGCAATGCGCTCGTTGTCTGGGTCCTTAGCGTACACGCCTCCTGTTGCTCCTGCCACCGCTAAATCTGTACCGAAGTTGTCCACACTGCCTGGGGCCACGGTTAAATCCTTACCAAAGTCTTCCACACTGCCTGGGAATGTGCTCGGTGTCTGGGTCCTTAGCGTACACGCCTCCTGTTGCTCCTGCCACGGCTAAATCCTTACCGAAATCGTGCACACTGCCTGGCAATGCGCTCGTTGTCTGGGTCCTTAGCGTACACGCCTCCTGTTGCTCCTGCCACGGCTAAATCCTTACCGAAGTCGTGCACACTGCCTGGCAATGCGCTCGGTGTCTGGGTCCTTAGCATACACGCCTCCTGTTCTTCTGCCACGGTTAAATCCTTACCGAAGTCATCCACACTGCCGGGCAATGTGCTTGGTGTCTCGGTGCTTAGCGCATATGCTTCCTGTGGCTCCTGCCACCGCTAAATCCTTACCGAAGTCGTCCACACAGCCTGGCAATGCGCTTGGTGTCTGGGTCCTTAGCGCATATGCTTCCTGTGGCTCCTGCCACCGCTAAATCCTTATCAAAGACAACTACACTGCCTGGGAATGTGCTTGGTGTCTGTATCCTTAGCGTACACGCCTCCTGTTGCTCCTGCCACGGCTAAATCCTTACCGAAGTCGTCCACACTGCCTGGCAATGCGCTCGGTGTCTGGGTCTTTAGCGTACACGCCTCCTGTTCTTCTGCCACGGTTAAATCCTTACCGAAGTCTTCCACACTGCCTGGGAATGTGCTTGGTGTCTCGGTGCTTAGCGCATATGCTTCCTGTGGCTCCTGCCACGGTTAAATCCTTACCTAAGTCGTCCACACTGCCGGGCAATGTGCTTGGTGTCTCGGTCCTTAGCGTATATGCTTCCTGTGGCTTCTGCCACCGCTGAATCCTTATCAAAGACATCTACACTGCCTGGGAATGTGCTTGGTGTTCTTACCGAAGTCATGCGCACTGCCTGGCAATGTGCTCGGTGTCTGGGTCCTTAGCGTACACGCCTCCTGTTGCTCCTTCCACGGCTAAATCCTTACCAAAGTCGTCCACACTGCCGGGCAATGCGCTCGGTGTCTCGGTCCTTAGCGTATATGCTTCCTGTGGCTCCTGCCACTGCTAAATCCTTATCAAAGACATCTGCACTGCCTGGGAATGTGCTTCGTGTCTGTATCCTTAGCGTACACGCCTCCTGTTGCTCCTTCCACGGCTAAATCCTTACCGAAGTCGTCCACACTGCCGGGCAATGCACTCCGGTCTGGGTCGTTAGCGTACATGTGTCCTGTTCCCCTGCTACGGTTGAATCCTTTCCGAAGTCATCCACACTGCCGGGCAATGTGCTTGGTGTCTGTATCCTTAGCGTACACCCCTCCTGTTCTTCTGCCACGGTTAAATCCTTCCCGAAGTCGTCCACACTGCCGGGCAATGCGCTGGGTGTCTGTATCCTTAGCGTACACGCCTCCTGTTGCTCCTTCCACGGCTAAATCCTTACCAAAGTCGTCCACACTGCCGGGCAATGCACTGGGGTCTGGGTCGTTAGTGTACATGTGTCCTGTTCCCCTGCTACGGTTAAATCCTTACCGAAGTCATCCACACTGCCGGGCAATGTGCTTGGTGTCTGTATCCTTAGCGTACACGCCTCCTGTTCTTCTGCCACGGTTAAATCCTTACCGAAGTCGTTCACACTGCCGGCCAATGCGCTTGGTGTCTTGGTCCTTAGCGTATATGCTTCCTGTGGCTCCTGCCACCGCTGAATCCTTATCAAAGACATCTACACTGCCTGGGAATGTGCTTGGTGTTCTTACCGAAGTCATGCGCACTGCCTGGCAATGCGCCCGGTGTCTGGGTCTTTAGCGTACACGCCTCCTGTTGCTCCTTCCACAGTTAAATCCTTACCGAAGTCGTCCACACTGCCTGGCAATGTGCTCGGTGTCCGGGTCCTTAGCGTACACGCCTCCTGTTGCTCCTGCCATGGCTAAATCCTTACCGAAGTCGTGCACACTGCCTGGCAATGCGCTCGGCGTCTGTATCCTTAGCGTACACGCCTCCTGTTGCTCCTTCCACGGCTAATCCTTACCGAAGTCATCCATACTGCCGGGCAATGTGCTTGGTGTCTGTATCCTTAGCGTACACGCCTCCTGTTCTTCTGCCACGGTTAAATCCTTACCGAAGTCGTCCACACTGCCTGGCAATGCGCTCGGTGTCTGGGTCCTTAGCATACACGCCTCCTGTTGCTCCTGCCACCGCTAAATCTGTACCGAAGTTGTCCACACTGCCTGGGAATGTGCTTGGTCTGGGTCCTTAGCGTACACGCCTCCTGTTCTTCTGCCACGGTTAAATCCTTACCGAAGTCTTCCACACTGCCTGGGAATGTGCTTGGTGTCTCGGTGCTTAGCGCATATGCTTCCTGTGGCTCCTGCCACCGCTAAATCCTTACCGAAGTCGTCCACACAGCCTGGCAATGCGCTTGGTGTCTGGGTCCTTAGCGCATATGCTTCCTGTGGCTCCTGCCACCGCTAAATCCTTATCAAAGACAACTACACTGCCTGGGAATGTGCTTGGTGTCTGTATCCTTAGCGTACACGCCCCCTGTTGCTCCTGCCACGGCTAAATCCTTACCGAAGTCGTGCACACTGCCTGGTAATGCGCTCGGTGTCTGGGTCCTTAGCGTACACGCCTCCTGTTCTTCTGCCACGGTTAAATCCTTACCGAAGTCATCCACACTGCCGGGCAATGTGCTTGGTGTCTGTATCCTTGGCGTACACGCCTCCTGTTCTTCTGCCACGGTTAAATCCTTACCGAAGTCGTGCACACTGCCTGGTAATGCGCTCGGTGTCTGGGTCCTTAGCGTACACGCCTCCTGTTCTTCTGCCACGGTTAAATCCTTACCGAAGTCGTCCACACTGCCTGGTAATGCGCTCGGTGTCTGGGTCCTTAGCGTACACGCCTCCTGTTCTTCTGCCACGGTTAAATCCTTACCGAAGTCTTCCACACTGCCTGGGAATGTGCTTGGTGTCTCGGTGCTTAGCGCATATGCTTCCTGTGGCTCCTGCCACGGCCAAATCCTTACCGAAGTCTTCCACACTGCCTGGGAATGTGCTTGGTGTCTCGGTCCTTAGCGTATATGCTTCCTGTTCCACGGCTAAATCCTTACCGAAGTCATCCACACTGCCGGGCAATGTGCTTGGTGTCTGTATCCTTGGCGTACACGCCTCCTGTTCTTCTGCCACGGTTAAATCCTTACCGAAGTCGTGCACACTGCCTGGTAATGCGCTCGGTGTCTGGGTCCTTAGCGTACACGCCTCCTGTTCTTCTGCCACGGTTAAATCCTTACCGAAGTCGTGCACACTGCCTGGTAATGCGCTTGGTGTCTGTATCCTTAGCGTACACGCCTCCTGTTCTTCTGCCACGGTTAAATCCTTACCGAAGTCGTCCACACTGCCGGGCAATGCGCTCGGTGTCTCGGTCCTTAGCGTATATGCTTCCTGTTCCACGGCTAAATCCTTACCGAAGTCATCCACACTGCCGGGCAATGTGCTTGGTGTCTGTATCCTTGGCGTACACGCCTCCTGTTCTTCTGCCACGGTTAAATCCTTACCGAAGTCGTGCACACTGCCTGGTAATGCGCTCGGTGTCTGGGTCCTTAGCGTACACGCCTCCTGTTCTTCTGCCACGGTTAAATCCTTACCGAAGTCTTCCACACTGCCTGGGAATGTGCTTGGTGTCTCGGTGCTTAGCGCATATGCTTCCTGTGGCTCCTCCCACCGCTAAATCGTTATCAAAGACATCTACACTGCCTGGGAATGTGCTTGGTGTCCTTACCGAAGTCGTCCACACTGCCGGCTAATGCGCTTGGTGTCTCGGTCCTTAGCGTATATGCTTCCTGTGGCTCCTGCCACTGCTGAATCCTTATCAAAGACATCTACACTGCCTGGGAATGTGCTTGGTGTTCTTACCGAAGTCGTGCGCACTGCCTGGCAATGCGCTCGGTGTCTGGGTCCTTAGCGTACACGCCTCCTGTTGCTCCTTCCACGGCCAAATCCTTACCGAAGTCTTCCACACTGCCTGGGAATGTACTTGGTGTCTCGGTGCTTAGCGCATATGCTTCCTGTGGCTCCTGCCACGGCCAAATCCTTACCAAAGTCTTCCACACTGCCTGGGAATGTGCTTGGTGTCTCGGTGCTTAGCGCATATGCTTCCTGTGGCTCCTCCCACCGCTAAATCCTTATCAAAGACATCTACACTGCCTGGGAATGTGCTTGGTGTCCTTACCGATGTCGTCCACACTGCCGGCTAATGCGCTTGGTGTCTCGGTCCTTAGCGTATATGCTTCCTGTGGCTCCTGCCACCGCTGAATCCTTATCAAAGACATCTACACTGCCTGGGAATGTGCTTGGTGTTCTTACCGAAGTCATGCGCTCGGTGTCTGGGTCTTTAGCGTACACGCCTCCTGTTGCTCCTTCCACGGTTAAATCCTTACCGAAGTCGTCCACACTGCCTGGCAATGTGCTCGGTGTCCGGGTCCTTAGCGTACACGCCTCCTGTTGCTCCTGCCATGGCTAAATCCTTACCGAAGTCGTGCACACTGCCTGGCAATGCGCTCGGCGTCTGTATCCTTAGCGTACACGCCTCCTGTTGCTCCTTCCACGGCTAATCCTTACCGAAGTCATCCATACTGCCGGGCAATGTGCTTGGTGTCTGTATCCTTAGCGTACACGCCTCCTGTTCTTCTGCCACGGTTAAATCCTTACCGAAGTCGTCCACACTGCCTGGCAATGCGCTCGGTGTCTGGGTCCTTAGCATACACGCCTCCTGTTGCTCCTGCCACCGCTAAATCTGTACCGAAGTTGTCCACACTGCCTGGGAATGTGCTTGGTCTGGGTCCTTAGCGTACACGCCTCCTGTTCTTCTGCCACGGTTAAATCCTTACCGAAGTCGTGC
Organism: Mycena vitilis; assembly: GCA_029203975.1. Taxonomy (NCBI): domain Eukaryota; kingdom Fungi; phylum Basidiomycota; class Agaricomycetes; order Agaricales; family Mycenaceae; genus Mycena; species Mycena vitilis. Next base: position 29,432 of record JARGYF010000161.1, read on the forward strand.
ACACTGCCTGGTAATGCGCTCGGTGTCTGGGTCCTTAGCGTACACGCCTCCTGGAAGTTGTCCACACTGCCTTGGAATGTGATTGGTCTGGGTTCTTAGCGTACATGTCTCCTGTTGCTCCTGCCACCGCTATATCCTTATCAAAGACATCTGCACTGCCTGGGAATGTGCTTGGTGTCTGTATCCTTAGCGAACACGCCTCCTGTTGCTCCTTCCACGGCTAAATCCTTACCGAAGTCCTGGCAATGCGCTCGTTGTCTGGGTCCTTAGCGTACACGCCTCCTGTTGCTCCTGCCACCGCTAAATCTGTACCGAAGTTGTCCACACTGCCTGGGGCCACGGTTAAATCCTTACCAAAGTCTTCCACACTGCCTGGGAATGTGCTCGGTGTCTGGGTCCTTAGCGTACACGCCTCCTGTTGCTCCTGCCACGGCTAAATCCTTACCGAAATCGTGCACACTGCCTGGCAATGCGCTCGTTGTCTGGGTCCTTAGCGTACACGCCTCCTGTTCTTCTGCCACGGTTAAATCCTTACCGAAGTCTTCCACACTGCCTGGCAATGCGCTCGGTGTCTGGGTCCTTAGCATACACGCCTCCTGTTCTTCTGCCACGGTTAAATCCTTACCGAAGTCATCCACACTGCCGGGCAATGTGCTTGGTGTCTCGGTGCTTAGCGCATATGCTTCCTGTGGCTCCTGCCACCGCTAAATCCTTACCGAAGTCGTCCACACAGCCTGGCAATGCGCTTGGTGTCTGGGTCCTTAGCGCATATGCTTCCTGTGGCTCCTGCCACCGCTAAATCCTTATCAAAGACAACTACACTGCCTGGGAATGTGCTTGGTGTCTGTATCCTTAGCGTACACGCCTCCTGTTGCTCCTGCCACGGCTAAATCCTTACCGAAGTCGTGCACACTGCCTGGCAATGCGCTCGGTGTCTGGGTCTTTAGCGTACACACCTCCTGTTGCTCCTGCCACGGCTAAATCCTTACCAAAGTCGTGCACACTGCCGGGCAATGCACTCGGTGTCTGGGTCCTTAGCGTACACACCTCTTGTTACTTGGTGTCCTTACCGAAGTCGTCCACACTGCCGGGCAATGGACTCGGTGTCTGGGTCCTTAGCGTACACGCCTCCTGTTCTTCTGCCACGGTTAAATCCTTACCGAAGTTGTCCACACTGCCGGGCAATGCGCTCGGTGTCTCGGTCCTTAGCGTACACGCCTCCTGTTCTTCTGCCACGGTTAAATCCTTACCAAAGTCATCCACACTGCCGGGCAATGTGCTTGGTGTCTGTATCCTTAGCGTATGTTCTTCTGCCACGGTTAAATCCTTACCGAAGTCGTCCACACTGCCGGGCAATGCCCTCGGTGTCTGTATCCTTAGCGTACACGCCTCCTGTTGTTCTGCCACGGTTAAATCCTTACCAAAGTCGTCCACACTGCCGGGCAATGCCCTCGGTGTCTGTATCCTTATTGTTCTGCCACGGTTAAATCCTTACCAAAGTCGTCCATACTGCCGGGCAATGCGCTCGGTGTCTCGGTCCTTAGCGTATATGCTTCCTGTGGCTCCTGCCACTGCTAAATCCTTATCAAAGACATCTACACTGCCTGGGAATGTGCTTGGTCTGGGTCCTTAGCGTACACGCCTCCTGTTCTTCTGCCACGGTTAAATCCTTACCGAACTCTTCCACACTGCCTGGGAATGCACTCGGTGTCTGGGTCCTTAGCGTACACGCCTCCTGTTGCTCCTGCCACCGCTAAATCTGTACCGAAGTTGTCCACACTGCCTGGGAATGTGCTTGGTCTGGGTCCTTAGTGTACATGACTCCTGTTGCTCCTGCCACCGCTATATCCTTATCAAAGACATCTACACTGCCTGGGAATGTGCTTGGTGTTCTTACCGAAGTCGTGCGCACTGCCTGGCAATGCGCTCGGTGTCTGGGTCTTTAGCGTACACACCTCCTGTTGCTCCTGCCACGGCTAAATCCTTACCAAAGTCGTGCACACTGCCGGGCAATGCACTCGGTGTCTGGGTCCTTAGCGTACACACCTCTTGTTACTTGGTGTCCTTACCGAAGTCGTCCACACTGCCGGGCAATGGACTCGGTGTCTGGGTCCTTAGCGTACACGCCTCCTGTTCTTCTGCCACGGTTAAATCCTTACCAAAGTCATCCACACTGCCGGGCAATGTGCTTGGTGTCTGTATCCTTAGCGTATGTTCTTCTGCCACGGTTAAATCCTTACCGAAGTCGTCCACACTGCCGGGCAATGCCCTCGGTGTCTGTATCCTTAGCGTACACGCCTCCTGTTGTTCTGCCACGGTTAAATCCTTACCAAAGTCGTCCACACTGCCGGGCAATGCCCTCGGTGTCTGTATCCTTATTGTTCTGCCACGGTTAAATCCTTACCAAAGTCGTCCATACTGCCGGGCAATGCGCTCGGTGTCTCGGTCCTTAGCGTATATGCTTCCTGTGGCTCCTGCCACTGCTAAATCCTTATCAAAGACATCTACACTGCCTGGGAATGTGCTTGGTCTGGGTCCTTAGCGTACACGCCTCCTGTTCTTCTGCCACGGTTAAATCCTTACCGAACTCTTCCACACTGCCTGGGAATGCACTCGGTGTCTGGGTCCTTAGCGTACACGCCTCCTGTTGCTCCTGCCACCGCTAAATCTGTACCGAAGTTGTCCACACTGCCTGGGAATGTGCTTGGTCTGGGTCCTTAGTGTACATGACTCCTGTTGCTCCTGCCACCGCTATATCCTTATCAAAGACATCTACACTGCCTGGGAATGTGCTTGGTGTTCTTACCGAAGTCGTGCGCACTGCCTGGCAATGCGCTCGGTGTCTGGGTCTTTAGCGTACACACCTCCTGTTGCTCCTGCCACGGCTAAATCCTTACCAAAGTCGTGCACACTGCCGGGCAATGCACTCGGTGTCTGGGTCCTTAGCGTACACACCTCTTGTTACTTGGTGTCCTTACCGAAGTCGTCCACACTGCCGGGCAATGGACTCGGTGTCTGGGTCCTTAGCGTACACGCCTCCTGTTCTTCTGCCACGGTTAAATCCTTACCAAAGTCATCCACACTGCCGGGCAATGTGCTTGGTGTCTGTATCCTTAGCGTATGTTCTTCTGCCACGGTTAAATCCTTACCGAAGTCGTCCAAACTGCCGGGCAATGCCCTCGGTGTCTGTATCCTTAGCGTACACGCCTCCTGTTGTTCTGCCACGGTTAAATCCTTACCAAAGTCGTCCACACTGCCGGGCAATGCGCTCGGTGTCTCGGTCCTTAGCGTATATGCTTCCTGTGGCTCCTGCCACTGCTAAATCCTTATCAAAGACATCTACACTGCCTGGGAATGTGCTTGGTCTGGGTCCTTAGCGTACACGCCTCCTGTTCTTCTGCCACGGTTAAATCCTTACCGAACTCTTCCACACTGCCTGGGAATGCACTCGGTGTCTGGGTCCTTAGCGTACACGCCTCCTGGAAGTTGTCCACACTGCCTTGGAATGTGATTGGTCTGGGTTCTTAGCGTACATGTCTCCTGTTGCTCCTGCCACCGCTATATCCTTATCAAAGACATCTGCACTGCCTGGGAATGTGCTTGGTGTCTGTATCCTTAGCGAACACGCCTCCTGTTGCTCCTTCCACGGCTAAATCCTTACCGAAGTCCTGGCAATGCGCTCGTTGTCTGGGTCCTTAGCGTACACGCCTCCTGTTGCTCCTGCCACCGCTAAATCTGTACCGAAGTTGTCCACACTGCCTGGGGCCACGGTTAAATCCTTACCAAAGTCTTCCACACTGCCTGGGAATGTGCTCGGTGTCCGGGTCCTTAGCGTACACGCCTCCTGTTGCTCCTGCCATGGCTAAATCCTTACCGAAGTCGTGCACACTGCCTGGCAATGCGCTCGGCGTCTGTATCCTTAGCGTACACGCCTCCTGTTGCTCCTTCCACGGCTAATCCTTACCGAAGTCATCCATACTGCCGGGCAATGTGCTTGGTGTCTGTATCCTTAGCGTACACGCCTCCTGTTCTTCTGCCACGGTTAAATCCTTACCGAAGTCGTCCACACTGCCTGGCAATGCGCTCGGTGTCTGGGTCCTTAGCATACACGCCTCCTGTTGCTCCTGCCACCGCTAAATCTGTACCGAAGTTGTCCACACTGCCTGGGAATGTGCTTGGTCTGGGTCCTTAGCGTACACGCCTCCTGTTCTTCTGCCACGGTTAAATCCTTACCGAAGTCTTCCACACTGCCTGGGAATGTGCTTGGTGTCTCGGTGCTTAGCGCATATGCTTCCTGTGGCTCCTGCCACCGCTAAATCCTTACCGAAGTCGTCCACACAGCCTGGCAATGCGCTTGGTGTCTGGGTCCTTAGCGCATATGCTTCCTGTGGCTCCTGCCACCGCTAAATCCTTATCAAAGACAACTACACTGCCTGGGAATGTGCTTGGTGTCTGTATCCTTAGCGTACACGCCCCCTGTTGCTCCTGCCACGGCTAAATCCTTACCGAAGTCGTGCACACTGCCTGGTAATGCGCTCGGTGTCTGGGTCCTTAGCGTACACGCCTCCTGTTCTTCTGCCACGGTTAAATCCTTACCGAAGTCATCCACACTGCCGGGCAATGTGCTTGGTGTCTGTATCCTTGGCGTACACGCCTCCTGTTCTTCTGCCACGGTTAAATCCTTACCGAAGTCGTGCACACTGCCTGGTAATGCGCTCGGTGTCTGGGTCCTTAGCGTACACGCCTCCTGTTCTTCTGCCACGGTTAAATCCTTACCGAAGTCGTCCACACTGCCTGGTAATGCGCTCGGTGTCTGGGTCCTTAGCGTACACGCCTCCTGTTCTTCTGCCACGGTTAAATCCTTACCGAAGTCTTCCACACTGCCTGGGAATGTGCTTGGTGTCTCGGTGCTTAGCGCATATGCTTCCTGTTCCACGGCTAAATCCTTACCGAAGTCTTCCACACTGCCGGGCAATGTGCTTGGTGTCTGTATCCTTGGCGTACACGCCTCCTGTTCTTCTGCCACGGTTAAATCCTTACCGAAGTCGTGCACACTGCCTGGTAATGCGCTCGGTGTCTGGGTCCTTAGCGTACACGCCTCCTGTTCTTCTGCCACGGTTAAATCCTTACCGAAGTCGTGCACACTGCCTGGTAATGCGCTTGGTGTCTGTATCCTTAGCGTACACGCCTCCTGTTCTTCTGCCACGGTTAAATCCTTACCGAAGTCGTCCACACTGCCGGGCAATGCGCTCGGTGTCTCGGTCCTTAGCGTATATGCTTCCTGTTCCACGGCTAAATCCTTACCGAAGTCATCCACACTGCCGGGCAATGTGCTTGGTGTCTGTATCCTTGGCGTACACGCCTCCTGTTCTTCTGCCACGGTTAAATCCTTACCGAAGTCGTGCACACTGCCTGGTAATGCGCTCGGTGTCTGGGTCCTTAGCGTACACGCCTCCTGTTCTTCTGCCACGGTTAAATCCTTACCGAAGTCTTCCACACTGCCTGGGAATGTGCTTGGTGTCTCGGTGCTTAGCGCATATGCTTCCTGTGGCTCCTCCCACCGCTAAATCGTTATCAAAGACATCTACACTGCCTGGGAATGTGCTTGGTGTCCTTACCGAAGTCGTCCACACTGCCGGCTAATGCGCTTGGTGTCTCGGTCCTTAGCGTATATGCTTCCTGTGGCTCCTGCCACTGCTGAATCCTTATCAAAGACATCTACACTGCCTGGGAATGTGCTTGGTGTTCTTACCGAAGTCGTGCGCACTGCCTGGCAATGCGCTCGGTGTCTGGGTCCTTAGCGTACACGCCTCCTGTTGCTCCTTCCACGGCCAAATCCTTACCGAAGTCTTCCACACTGCCTGGGAATGTACTTGGTGTCTCGGTGCTTAGCGCATATGCTTCCTGTGGCTCCTGCCACGGCCAAATCCTTACCAAAGTCTTCCACACTGCCTGGGAATGTGCTTGGTGTCTCGGTGCTTAGCGCATATGCTTCCTGTGGCTCCTCCCACCGCTAAATCCTTATCAAAGACATCTACACTGCCTGGGAATGTGCTTGGTGTCCTTACCGATGTCGTCCACACTGCCGGCTAATGCGCTTGGTGTCTCGGTCCTTAGCGTATATGCTTCCTGTGGCTCCTGCCACCGCTGAATCCTTATCAAAGACATCTACACTGCCTGGGAATGTGCTTGGTGTTCTTACCGAAGTCATGCGCTCGGTGTCTGGGTCTTTAGCGTACACGCCTCCTGTTGCTCCTTCCACGGTTAAATCCTTACCGAAGTCGTCCACACTGCCTGGCAATGTGCTCGGTGTCCGGGTCCTTAGCGTACACGCCTCCTGTTGCTCCTGCCATGGCTAAATCCTTACCGAAGTCGTGCACACTGCCTGGCAATGCGCTCGGCGTCTGTATCCTTAGCGTACACGCCTCCTGTTGCTCCTTCCACGGCTAATCCTTACCGAAGTCATCCATACTGCCGGGCAATGTGCTTGGTGTCTGTATCCTTAGCGTACACGCCTCCTGTTCTTCTGCCACGGTTAAATCCTTACCGAAGTCGTCCACACTGCCTGGCAATGCGCTCGGTGTCTGGGTCCTTAGCATACACGCCTCCTGTTGCTCCTGCCACCGCTAAATCTGTACCGAAGTTGTCCACACTGCCTGGGAATGTGCTTGGTCTGGGTCCTTAGCGTACACGCCTCCTGTTCTTCTGCCACGGTTAAATCCTTACCGAAGTCGTGCACACTGCCTGGTAATGCGCTCGGTGTCTGGGTCCTTAGCGTACACGCCTCCTGTTCCTCTGCCACGGTTAAATCCTTACCGAAGTCTTCCACACTGCCTGGGAATGTGCTTGGTGTCTCGGTGCTTAGCGCATATGCTTCCTGTGGCTCCTGCCACCGCTGAATCCTTATCAAAGACATCTACACTGCCTGGGAATGTGCTTGGTGTTCTTACCGAAGTCATGCGCTCGGTGTCTGGGTCTTTAGCGTACACGCCTCCTGTTGCTCCTTCCACGGTTAAATCCTTACCGAAGTCGTCCACACTGCCTGGCAATGTGCTCGGTGTCCGGGTCCTTAGCGTACACGCCTCCTGTTGCTCCTGCCATGGCTAAATCCTTACCGAAGTCGTGCACACTGCCTGGCAATGCGCTCGGCGTCTGTATCCTTAGCGTACACGCCTCCTGTTGCTCCTTCCACGGCTAATCCTTACCGAAGTCATCCATACTGCCGGGCAATGTGCTTGGTGTCTGTATCCTTAGCGTACACGCCTCCTGTTCTTCTGCCACGGTTAAATCCTTACCGAAGTCGTCCACACTGCCTGGCAATGCGCTCGGTGTCTGGGTCCTTAGCATACACGCCTCCTGTTGCTCCTGCCACCGCTAAATCTGTACCGAAGTTGTCCACACTGCCTGGGAATGTGCTTGGTCTGGGTCCTTAGCGTACACGCCTCCTGTTCTTCTGCCACGGTTAAATCCTTACCGAAGTCTTCCACACTGCCTGGGAATGTGCTTGGTGTCTCGGTGCTTAGCGCATATGCTTCCTGTGGCTCCTGCCACCGCTAAATCCTTACCGAAGTCGTCCACACAGCCTGGCAATGCGCTTGGTGTCTGGGTCCTTAGCGCATATGCTTCCTGTGGCTCCTGCCACCGCTAAATCCTTATCAAAGACAACTACACTGCCTGGGAATGTGCTTGGTGTCTGTATCCTTAGCGTACACGCCCCCTGTTGCTCCTGCCACGGCTAAATCCTTACCGAAGTCGTGCACACTGCCTGGTAATGCGCTCGGTGTCTGGGTCCTTAGCGTACACGCCTCCTGTTCTTCTGCGACGGTTAAATCCTTACCGAAGTCATCCACACTGCCGGGCAATGTGCTTGGTGTCTGTATCCTTGGCGTACACGCCTCCTGTTCTTCTGCCACGGTTAAATCCTTACCGAAGTCGTGCACACTGCCTGGTAATGCGCTCGGTGTCTGGGTCCTTAGCGTACACGCCTCCTGTTCTTCTGCCACGGTTAAATCCTTACCGAAGTCGTGCACACTGCCTGGTAATGCGCTCGGTGTCTGGGTCCTTAGCGTACACGCCTCCTGTTCTTCTGCCACGGTTAAATCCTTACCGAAGTCGTGCACACTGCCTGGTAATGCGCTCGGTGTCTGGGTCCTTAGCGTACACGCCTCCTGTTCTTCTGCCACGGTTAAATCCTTACCGAAGTCGTGCACACTGCCTGGTAATGCGCTCGGTGTCTGGGTCCTTAGCGTACACGCCTCCTGTTCTTCTGCCACGGTTAAATCCTTACCGAAGTCATCCACACTGCCGGGCAATGTGCTTGGTGTCTGTATCCTTAGCGTACACGCCTCCTGTTGCTCCTGCCACCGCTAAATCTGTACCGAAGTTGTCCACACTGCCTGGGAATGTGCTTGGTCTGGGTCCTTAGCGTACATGTCTCCTGTTCCCCTGCTACGGTTAAATCCTTACCGAAGTCATCCACACTGCCTGGCAATGCGCTCGGTGTCTGGGTCCTTAGCGCATATGCTTCCTGTTGCTCCTGCCACGGCTAAATCCTTACCGAAGTCGTCCACACTGCCTGGCAATGCGCTCGGTGTCTGGGTCCTTAGCGCATATGCTTCCTGTTGCTCCTGCCACGGCTAAATCCTTACCGAAGTCGTCCACACTGCCTGGCAATGCGCTCGGTGTCTGGGTCCTTAGCGTACACGCCTCCTGTTGCTCCTGCCACCGCTAAATCCTTACCAAAGTTGTGCACACTGCCTGGGAATGTGCTTGGTCCACCTTTGGTTGTAGCCACATTGCAATGTATCTAGCCGCGGCAGGGGGGTACATTGGAATAAGGTCACATCCCTGTCGAACGGTGGAGCCCTGCCCTTATTGCAATGTACCTCTGATCCTGCCATAACCGCATAATCCGCCGGCAGGGCACCAAATATAACAAAAAAGCTTGCCGCAGGGGTGCCGACCGTCACATATGCCTGTTGCCCGTCACAGCGCCGGCGTATCCATTAAAAACATCGTAAAACATCGTTAATAAGTCGTAAATACGGCTTGGGCTGGGCATCACGGTGTACATGTTTGGTTCAAAGGCCGTCGGCCCCCCCACGGCTCCCGCGCCCGGGGACTACAGCTGCTCCCCCTCCTCCTCTGCCTCCAGCCTGGCCTCCTCCTCCTCCGGCTCCAGCTCGTCCGAAATGTCCATCTCCACCGTGGTGTCGTCAGCCTCGCCCGCCAGCGCGCCGTCCAGGTATTCGTCGGCCCTTCGGAGGATGGGCGTCCATTTCTGGGTCAGAAAAGCGCAGGTTTTGCGTTCCGTGGCTGCGTGCTCCGCGGCGTATGCACGGCGTCCCTCCGTCAGCTCCGCAGATGCCCCTTCCAGCTCCTCCTCTGCTAGCCCATCCCACACACCCGACTCGGTCACCCCAAAGGCAAGTGTTCTCTGCATTTCCGCTTGCAGCACTCGCACGTCCTCCGCATACCGCTTTGCGCGGCAATAAGCCTTGGTCCATTCTACCCTGAGAGCTGCGTGTAGTAAAATTAGCCATGATAATCATCGATTGCGTCGAGTTTCACGTACCATCGTAAAATTTCGGATTGCTTTCATCCTCGCCACCCGCCCCCACTGTATACCAAATCCATGATAAGGTGTGTGAACCCTCCCCACGCGCAACGCCCGACGCGCGCGCGATCCCGCCCTCGATTACCGCGCCCCCAATCTCAGCCCAATGTGCATTTTGAGCTTTTTCCTCGGCCGTCAAGGCACACTCATTGAGAGCGCGCACGTCGTCGTCGTTCAGCACCCGCAACCGCTCCTCCCACTCGCCATGGTCCTGCAGGACCAACAGGGCCGAGCGGGCGAACCGGTACCGGAGCTTTGCGATGTGGATGCGGACGTTGATCAGGCGCAGGATGCCCTGACCCTTCGTCATCATCCCCTGGCCCGTGTAGTTCCGCAAATGGTACCGGTTTGTCATGGTCCGTGTCCGCAAGCCCTGGCGCACGCCCTCTAATGCCTCCTCCGCCTCCGCCACCCGCAGCCGCCTCTCGATCTCGGGCAGCCCGATGGCGCACACCCCCACCCGCACCCTCGCGCTTGCAATCTCGGATGGCATGAACAGCCGCGTGGCTTCAGGGAGTTGTTCGCCGTTCCCATCGAAGACCTGGCGGTCTTCGTCTGTCAAACTGGCACGCAGAGCCGGCATATACACTGCCTGGACCTGACGGAACTTGTGGATCCGCTTGAGCAGTGTCGTCCGCCGCTTGGTGAACGCCAGCTTTTGAGTGGGTGTCGGGTCTTTCAGTGCTCGCACATCAATCTCGAGTCGTCGTCTGGTTATCAATATCAGTAACTCACTCTACCCGCTAGCGCGAGAACACTTACTGCTGACTTTCTAGGTCCATCCCCATCGAAATGAAGCTTCCGGGTGTGTGGTCCCGCTCCACCTCAATCCCGTCGTCCGTGCACAAAAACTCTTCGGAAGCGATCTGCAGCTGGATCTCCCGGAGTGTGGAGACTAAAAACATGGTCAGCTCATCCTCTCCCGCAGCCAATGTTGACGCTCACCCTCCTCGACGCCCTCAAACGGTGATTCAGACGCGTCTTTGTGCTGCTTGGCCTCCCACGCAGTCACCTTCGCCCTCCACGAAGCGACTTCGACCGGTCTGATTGACTCCAGCCCGTCGTTGAATGCTTTGAAGGCAGCGCGGTGCTTCAGCCCTTCCTTTATGCTCACAGCCAACCGTTTCGGCAGTACTCGATCTGCCTCAAGCGTTAGTCTGGTAATCTTGAAACCGAAGTAAAGGGGATGACGTACGCATAGCCAGCACACGGTCGTAGTTGTGATAAGAAAAGATATCCTCCAGCGTCGCATGACGCGACCCCGGGCCCATTAGTCTGGTGGACGCCGCTGCGCCGTTGGAGAATGCCCAATTCTGCTCCACCCCCTCGCCGTGCGTTATTCCCGCCCCTCACATCCAGTGGAATGAATAAGGAGAGTGGCAAGGTTTCTTGTGGGCGGGCAGGTGGAAGTTAGGAACCTTCCACCACAGGTTGTCCCTCGTCACCTTGGGGTGCATCCCCGCAGGCATTTTCGACATGCGATCCCAGAATCGGATCGCGTATTGACAAGCGATGTCGTACGAGATGATCACCCAGAGTAGATTCAAGGCCATTGAGACGGAGGCGATGAGGAAGTCCATGTTACAATGCCTAACTTGTAAATCAGACCAACGCCATTGAAAAAAAAACCAGACGCACCGCTCTCCGAGCTGTAGATCTCCAATGCCGTTTCCCTGCCACATATTATGGCGCGAACATGTGACGCCCCCAACCCCCGCAGGCCTTTCACCCGCCGTGAAAGTGCCTGGAACATCGCCTGAAAACCAGAACAACTTGAAACCTCCTGCTCATTGACGTGCTTCGCAATGTGGGCCTTATACCCATCCTCCCCCTCCCGCTTGCAGAAGTACCCGAGCCCATCCCCGAGGATGGGATCCGCCACCTCCGACGAAACGTTCCGGTTGGACAAACGGAAGTTCGCGTCGACAGCCAGGAATATAAAATAAATATATCTGTGGCTCAAAGTCAGTGTCGAGGTGACCCAGGTGCGTCACATTCACCCACCTATAGAAAGGGTCTATCTGTTCCCAGTTCTCCGGCAGGTTCCACCCGGGCTGCGGACAAGCTCGGCACTTAAGCGCCAGCTCGCCCTGCTTCGTCGCCCTCGCGCCCCCGACGCAATGCCCGTGCTTCGCCCGCTTCATGCGCTTTACCTCGCGGTATTGGCACATGATATGCATGAACGGCTTTCGTCGATCCTAGACACAAATCAGCCGGTGCTCCTTAAAACACAAAGCAAAAATGACCTACCGGCGGCTTGTCTAGCCCATCGTGGTTTGTGCAGACCTCGAGTCCTCGAAGAAAGTCGTAGGCGGAGAGCTTCCCGAGGCAATTGATGACGTGAAATAAGCGCAGAACGGCCAACGTTGCACAAGTGTTCGGCATGAGGACGGTAGCAGGCCACCAGCAGGCGCGCAAAAGCTGAACGTGCGGTTCCACCTGCGGGTCGCATCCGCAGAAGTCCACGTTGATCTCGTGCACGCCCGAGAGGTCGTATAGCACGAAATCAGTGCGGGCGGAGTATCGTCGCGTACAAATGCTGCCGGGAGGATGGCCCAGCTGCACGCGAAGCCCGAGTTCCTTCAGCTTTGTTCTTGAACGCTCGAAATTCCGCCCGTTCCATTGCTGATTGACTCAATCAGCTTTGCCTTCAATCGGGAAACAAAAACGCACCTCTACAAAGTGGGTGGGCAGCTGGGCATGTGCTGCGACGATGCAGCTTTCACAGTGCATCAGCTCCCCGGCACAGGCTTGGTCGACGCAACGGTACTCCGCCACGCCTGAGCATTCACGATTGGGGCATTCACGATTGGGGTCGTTGCAGCGAACCCCGGCACACTTCGAGTACGTTTTCGGCGACCCGCGACCCTCCCGCCGCAGCTGCTCCTCGATGTATTGGTCCTCCTTAGGATACCACGTCTTGAGAGGGCGGTCCTGTTTCCCCCCAAAAAAAATTAGTATTCTGATCTGCCTTGACGTGGGCGAGCAAAAGCACCGAGTTAGCATTCCGCGTCACTTCCGTGATGACAACGTTGATGCCATCGTCGAGACGTGTCCCGTCGTCCATCTCGTTGTCCTGCTGAGACTGCAGCGAATCATCGCCCAAGCAATACGAGAAGTTCGGGCCCATGCGCGATTCGCTGGCGAGCAAGTCTTCCGCCCAGAACTCTTGTGACAGCCCTGTGGAGGGTCCTGCGTCTTGCCCGACAACACCCAGTGACGTCCGTTGCCGGCGATTGTCGTTACTCCTTGAACTGACGAAGCTGGCAGTTCCATGGACCGTAAGGGCCGGAGCGGCGCGCACACGCTTGTGGTTTCTGGAAGTCATTTGAGAGAGCGAGACAGAGGAGCAACGGCCGAGCGAATCGAGCGAGACGTGCAGAAAAGAGCGGTGAGGGTAAAAAAAGGGGTGAGGGGAACGAGAAATCAAAAACAAAACAAACCACCACAACCAATCGAGCGAACCACCAAGTCCTCCACAATGCCTCGCCAACACGGTCCTTTTGAAAGCACAAAACAGGCATTTCTCCAGTGGCATATTCCGCGCTTTTTCGCCGCCTTAGAAGAACAACGCCCCCGACGTTTCTACGAGGACATCTTGGAACGCTACATCTTCACTTTTGGCTTTACGCCTTTCAATGTTTCCTATAACGGGGTTCACGGAGCTGAGCAGCACTATGACCAAGTTTTGACCGAGGAGCAGCGCGTGGCGCGTAAAAGACTTGTTCGTCGCCTCAGGCAGGTTAGTACGCGCATTTAACGACTCTTTTTTATTGCTCATCACCGCATTCATAGCAAATGGCCTCGTATTTTAATTGGCGCAGATCTCTGGGGCAGGAGTGGGCTTAACCAGAATTGTACTGTACTTCATCCGTCCAATGAATCTCTTTTTTGTTATTATGTCGCACGCGACAAATGTCGTTTGAGTAGCAAGTCCAACAAAATCATTATTTAGGCCGTCTTGTGTCGAGTACTAGGTAGGTCTACGAGAGCGACAGGAGATGACAGTTTCGCAAACCGGACACTTCAGTACAACTTGAAACCATACTCTGGAGCACGTGTGACAATGGCTGCAACAAATAAGGACAAAGTCAGCGCAACAAAAGTAGAGCGATGAATGACATACGAGAAACATGTGGCGTTGGGAGGGGCACTGGCAAGGGCGGGCGGCATCCCAAGTACCTTTTCTTGAGGCTGATTCGGACCCTTTTGCGTCCCGACCACTCGTTCTCTTTGGCGCCGGGAGGTGCGACGGTGGGAAGGCGCTTCGTACCAGCCATTGCGGGGGGGGCCGACGCGTGACGCACGCGCCCTGTGGTCCTACTTGCTGCGTTGGTGGGCCGGCGTGCAGAGCTGGCGGCTGGGACGGGATGTGATTGCCTGCGGGGAGTGGACGGTGGTCCAGCGTGGATAATTTCATTGAGAAGCGTGATTCTCCTGAGGAGCTCCAGGTCTTATAGATGGCTGCACATGAGCGCGCAGGATAACAATGAGAGGAGGAGGAACGCACCTCTAATCTCGTTTGGGTTGTTCAGCCTCGACATGCTCTGTAGCACAAGGCGCCCATCGTCGCGCAACACCCAGGGGTCCTGCAGAGAAGATCCTTCAAGGCCCTGCATGGTGGGAGGTGAGATCTAGAAAGCGTGGGCCCACGGTGGGGGAATCAACAAACAAAAGGTACATTGCAAGATGCTACCCGAAAGGTACATTGCAATGCGCTACCCGAAAGGGTACATTGCAATATGAAGGGTTGAGCACTTGAATGGGCAGGGAGACCCCTTCGTCGGTGGGATGGTCCGAGGATCCCCACAAAAAAAAAAATGAAAAATGGCATTGCTTTTAGCGCACTACAAATTTGGAGCAGGGCACGCCCGACACCGAAGTGCCAGGTCACAAATCTTCTTGTTGAATCTATCCGTCTTCCGGCTGCCCCTGGCGGATAGCTGCTTCTGCTGGACAAGCCACAGGTACTCTCTTCGACAAGCTATCGAGACCGAGTTTCAGCAACAGCTAGTTGGAGGGGAAGAAAATCCTGGCGTACCACGCAATCTCGGCGAATCTGTCTCTACCTCACTGATTGTCGCCAAATCCAATGTGACTTCCGTCTGGGGAGGCGCGACACTCTGGGGGTGGACCGAATCGTGTTCAACCGAATCGTGCTGGGGAAGCAACAAGGAGGATTGTAAGAGCGACATGGAGAGAGTTGTTTGTGTTTGGCAAGGCTGTCCCGGTATTACCATTTTCGGCCGCACTCCCCTACTCGACATCCTAAATCCTATGAACTCACTCGGAGATCCTAATCATATCGCACCAAAGCGCTCCACACGTCTCAAGGAAATAGAGCAAGGACAGCTAAGCCCAACTACGCCCGGCGCACCCCGATATTCATTCGTCACCGTCAACCACGTATCTCGTTGTTCAACAGTAAGTGAGTGCCTCCCTCACGGTCCACCTCGTGCCTGGGTGTTCCCTCCTTCAAGCTTTGTTATTCAGCCCTGGCTGCTGCCCAGGGATTATAATCTCCGGGCCCAAATCTAGTTTAAATGTCATCTCAAAAGTTTCCCGACGGTTTTGGGGTCAACTGCCATCGGTGAATGCGACGAATGTATGCATAACCCAATATACAACCTTACTTCTGCCTTTAAAACTTGAAAATTGGGAACAAGAGACACAGAAACATCTAAATGGCGCTGAAGGAAATACAGTGGCGCACTCACTGGCTATCCTCGCCAGCGCAAAACGACTATCAAAAATCAGACAGGCCCGATATTGTCCTTCCACTTGTCCACAAGGGTTTCAGTTGTGAACAGTTACTCTTTCGCCAAAAAAAGAGCGGAGGCCGCATCAGTGTGGGTGCATATACCAGGAAATACATGGATTGAACTATGGTAGGCTTGGTCTCACAGATGAATCTTGTTGTTCACAAAACTACTTTCCAGTTAGGGAGAGTGCCTTGCGCGTCAAAAGCTCGCCCAACAGTGTCACCGTCGCGTCGTATAAACCAAATGTTGAAGCGCGCCGCACTTACATAAGCTCATTTAGGCCCAAAAGAGACAGGCGCTTAACGGATCGCGATAGCCGCCGACCCAATTTGGTCTG
This sequence comes from Mycena vitilis, assembly GCA_029203975.1. Taxonomy (NCBI): domain Eukaryota; kingdom Fungi; phylum Basidiomycota; class Agaricomycetes; order Agaricales; family Mycenaceae; genus Mycena; species Mycena vitilis. The sequence continues at coordinate 45,147 of JARGYF010000161.1, forward strand.
ACAGCACACTTCTTCACCCACACGTCACGATGCCCGCCTCAAATTTAACAAAATGCGGAGACGACGAGGAGCGCCGCCTTCGCCGTCTGGCTACCTACCGCAAGTACCGTCGCACGTACGCATTCAGTCGTCCACCGCCTCTTGCAGCTCAAGCCCAAGTTCAGGCATCTCGAGGAGTGCCGGGAGAAAACACGAGAACGTATGGCACGCAATCGCGCCAATCAGACCGAGGCAAAGCGTGCAAAACATCGAGAAGAGCAAAGGAAATACAGGGACAAGTACGTCCTTCCATTTCTCCAAGACCAGTCAGACCTCAGTCGAGAAACAGGTATCGTGAAGAGATCGCTCATCGAGCCCGACGCGCGGCAGGTGTGAGGAACACGGCGATGGGGAGGGAGACGAAACGGCGGCCAAAAGCTCGCCACTACTGGTCGGATCCAGAGGCAAGCTCTGAGGAGGAGGAGGAGGACGACTGGTGAATATTGCATGTAAAGTATTTACATGTAATACATTGGTTCGAGGGCCGCGCGCGCCCTGGCGACTTCCGCGCGAGGTTCCGCCAACTTTTCGTCCCATTGAGATTCCGTTAGCCAGTCTCCACCCCACCCGGTACCCATCTCCCACCCCATTGCACGTCTCTGCGCCGCGCGCAACGCCAGCAGGAGCACCTTCTCCTCGCGGCGACGCACCTTCCGCCGCTTCGCCTTGCCGGGAGTTTTGGGAACTAGTACTCCATCCCAATTGGGGTCGCGGGAGCCACGTCGGCGGGTGACGGGAGGACAATCCCAGGACCAGTGAGGCACGGGCACACCTGGAAGCCAACGGGACGCGTCCATGATTCCGCCCTCGGGCCCCCAGGTGCCATCGGAGTTCCGGTAGGAATGCCACATCCCGGGCATATGTGGCGCGCCGCCGAAGACGTCGTGAGCGGGGGGGACGCCTGCCTGTCGCGTGGTGGTGTAACCAGCGTCGGAATTGGAATTGATTCTCCATTGCGCTTCTCCGACTTGCGATCGCATGGCAGCACGCTGAGACAGGTAAGCGGGGGGACGTTTGGTGAGTATCTCGTACATACCGACGTGAGCCTGCATCCGGGTGCGCACAGCCAGAAACTCAGTGTAACTGGGGACGAGGGTACGATCTCGGGTGCGCCATGCGTGTTCCAGGGAATTACAAAGAAAACGACATTGAAAATCTGAAAAAGGCAGATAAGTGTGAGCCTGGAGGTGGACGCAGCGACACACCTTCGACTGAGTCGTGTACTAGAACGGGGCCGGGCTTGAGCATCAGGAGAGAAAGAGGAGCACAGGAACTCACGTGTCCATCCCCAATCACAATCAGGCTTCATCGGACGACCACCATCTCGACCACGCTGCGCCCCAAATGTCGTCTGTTGCGCCCAAACTTGTGCCCACCAACCTGCCCGTCGAGCTCTTGGTGATGGATGATCGCCCCAACGGCAACGACGAGCGGTATTACTGCCTACCGCCTTTCTATGGGACGCCGGGTGCCCCACCAAGGGCGGGTGGCGGCTATGCATTTCATCTGGTGTCTCAGGGACACAGGGTCGGGATATTCGATGATTGGTGCGTTGCGTTGGTGGCAGCCATTTGCATCTTGATACTAACTCTTCTTCGAGGCTCCAAGCGCAGACCAGCCTGACGGGGTTCCCAAACAGTACGAATCGCGGGTACGATTCGGTCGATGGGTGTATCGAGGCATGGCAGCGGTTGTGCGTGTTGGGGATGCACCCTCATCCGGTGGATCCACGTTTCGCAACGACCCCCGCTCCCGAGGCCGTGCCCATGCCCGACACCGCACCATTCGTAAACAGTTCGCCTCGGAAAGGCAAGGGGCGCGAGGCAAGCCTAGCACAGCCCAGCCACCCCGTCAAAACTCAGGAGGACAGCAAGGAGTCGCTCGCCGATCTTGTGCTTGGCGTCTGTATCCTTAGCGTACACGCCTCCTGTTCCTCTGCCACGGTTAAATCCTTACCGAAGTCGTCCATACTGCCGGGCAATGCGCTCGGTGTCTGGGTCCTTAGCGTACACGCCTCCTCTTGCTCCTTCCACGGCTAAATCCTTACCGAAGTCGTCCACACTGCCGGGCAATGCGCTCGGTGTCTCGGTCCTTAGCATATATGCTTCCTGTTGCTCCTTCCACGGCTAAATCCTTACCGAAGTCGTCCACACTGCCGGGCAATGCACTCGGGTCTGGGTCGTTAGCGTACATGTCTCCTGTTCCCCTGCTACGGTTAAATCCTTACCGAAGTCATCCACACTGCCGGGCAATGTGCTTGGTGTCTGTATCCTTAGCGTACACCCCTCCTGTTCCTCTGCCACGGTTAAATCCTTCCCGAAGTCGTCCACACTGCCGGGCAATGCGCTCGGTGTCTCGGTCCTTAGCGTATATGCTTCCGGTTGCTTCCTGTTGCTCCTTCCACGCCTAAATCCTTACCGAAGTCGTGCACACTGCCTGGCAATGCGCTCGGTGTCTGTATCCTTAGCGTACACGCCTCCTGTTGCTCCTTCCACGGCTAAATCCTTACCGAAGTCGTGCACACTGCCTGGCAATGCGCTCGGTGTCTGTATCCTTAGCATACACGCCTCCTGTTGCTCCTTCCACGGCTAAATCCTTACCGAAGTCGTGCACACTGCCTGGCAATGCGCTAGGTGTCTGGGTCCTTAGCGTACACGCCTCTTGTTGCTCCTTCCACGGCTAAATCCTTACCGAAGTCATCCACACTGCCGGGCAATGCACTCGGGTCTGGGTCGTTAGGGTACATGTCTCCTGTTCCCCTGCTACGGTTAAATCCTTACCGAAGTCATCCACACTGCCGGGCGATGTGCTTGGTGTCTGTATCCTTAGCTGCCACGGTTAAATCCTTACCGAAGTCGTCCACACTGCCGGGCAATGCGCTTGGTGTCTCGGTCCTTAGCGTATATGCTTCCTGTTGCTCCTGCCACTGCTAAATCCTTAACAAAGACATATACACTGCCTGGGAATGTGCTTGGTGTCTGTATCCTTAGCGTACACGCCTCCTGTTCTTCTGCCACGGTTAAATCCTTACCGAAGTCTTCCACACTGCCTGGGAATGTGCTTGGTGTCTCGGTGCTTAGCGCATATGCTTCCTGTGGCTCCTGCCACCGCTGAATCCTTATCAAAGACAACTACACTGCCTGGGAATGTGCTTGGTGTCTGTATCCTTAGCGTACACGCCTCCTGTTCTTCTGCCACGGTTAAATCCTTACCGAAGTCGTCCACACTGCCTGGCAATGTGCTCGGTGTCTGGGTCCTTAGCGTACACGCCTCCTGTTGCTCCTGCCACCGCTAAATCTGTACCGAAGTTGTCCACACTGCCTGGGAATGTGCTCGGTGTCTGGGTCCTTAGCGTACACGCCTCCTGTTGCTCCTGCCACCGCTAAATCTGTACCGAAGTTGTCCACACTGCCTGGGAATGTGATTGGTCTGGGTTCTTAGCGTACATGTCTCCTGTTGCTCCTGCCACCGCTATATCCTTATCAAAGACATCTACACTGCCTGGCAATGCGCTAGGTGTCTGGGTCCTTAGCGTACACGCCTCTTGTTGCTCCTTCCACGGCTAAATCCTTAGGCCCAGTTCGGGATCCCGATTTAGTAGCCAGACCTCAATTTAACAATTAAAAAGAGCTGTCCCAAAAGGGTATCCCAGAGCCTCCGACTATTTACACGTGTAGTCACATTGTGACCTGAAGCTGTGCCAGTTAATTGGTGACGCGTGCACGCGTTTGCAACGTGTGATCTGCACCCCAGACGTGTCGACACCCTTGAATCTCTCCCTCAACCCACCATGGTGCATTCCCGACCTGTTACAGTGAAGAAAAAGAGCCTTCCCATCCATATTATCCACCGCAACAAAGTCAAGAAGATCATTGCTCTGACCGCCGCTGCCGCCGCCACGGCAGTTGTCACGGCCTGCGCCACGGGTGAAAAGGAGCCAATGCATACCTCTTGGCAGACTGGCCAACGCTGGCTTGACGAGCTTCTACAAGGTGCAAAGGCTCCCTGTGCTCTCGTCAATTCATGCCTGACCAAGTATTGGCCATAGGTCATCCGGATCGTTTCAGGCGGGCGTTTGGAATGAGCCGCCTTGTATTCCTGAAACTGATACAGTCTCTCCGTCTGAAATGTGGGCTGTCCCCCACGAGACATGTCTCAAGCGAGGAGCAAGTAGCGATCTTTCTTCGCATTGCTGTCACTGGCCTGGGAAATCGAGAGCAACAAGAACGATTCCAACGCAGTGGGGACACGGTTTCGAAGTCAGTCTGCTCTGTTTTATCCTGCAATGCATCATTCAATTCTGTTGCAAAGATGTTTCCATCGGGTTTTGAACATGCTCGTCAATCCGTCATTTTATGCGGCATACGTCAAGCTCCCGCCGTCAGACCAAATTCCCCCGGAAATTCGAAATAACCCTCACTACTACCCATTCTTTCGCGGTTGTCTTGGTGCGGTTGATGGCTCTTTGCTTGACGGCTTCGTAGCAATGCCAGATATGGCACGGTATCGCAGCCGGAAAGGTCGTATCTCCCAGAACATTTTTGCTGCCTGCCGCTTCAATCTCATGTTCTGCTATCTGCTCACCGGGTGGGAAGGGAGCGCTGCAGACGGCAGGGTTTTCCAAGATGCGCGGCGAAAGGGCTTTGCAATTGTGCCGGGCACCTACTATCTCGGTGACGCAGGCTTTCCTGTCTGTGATGCACTTCTTGTTCCATACCGCGGAGTACGGTACCATCTGCAGGAATGGAGAAAGTCTGGTAATCTTCGGTACGTCTATCTTAACCGTTTCTTTGGTGTCTTACATGCATGTGACAGGCCTGCCAATGCCAAGGAGCTTTTCAACCTCCGACATGCACGCCTCCGTAATGTCATCGAACGGATCTTTGGGGTTTCGAAGCGCCGTTATCGACTCATGAATATTGCGCCCGAATACTCCCCAGAGACACAGGCAAAAATTCCTTGTGCTCTGGCTGCGCTGCACAACTACATTCGACTCCTCGATCCCGATGACTATTCGGATGATGGTCCTGGACACGGTGGTCCAAGAAACAACACATTCACCCTTCGCGAAGTTGACGGAGACGAACGGCGTGAATTTCCCGAGGAGGAGCTCGGGCGATTTGTCTCACCAGCAGAGAAGGCACGCGCTGAACAGTTCCGTGATCAGATAGCAAAGGAGATGTGGGACGCGTATGTATTAGAGGCACAGAACGACATGGATGTAGATTAATTTTAAATCCCTGGATGTACTATCAAACTACGGCTTCAATTCTTCACGCAGATAGTCGATACGTGCATCCATGTCATCACCAATGGCGAGGAAAAGGTCTGCGATCCCGGTGTCAGCGCGGATGAGCCGAAGAATTAAGTTCCTCTCTTCTTTGGAAAACTTCTCGATAGGGATGGTCATGATGATCTTGACAGCGTCCGTCTTTCGCTTGGGGGAAGGGGGTCCCGCGCCGTCCGCCGTGAGAGCGACGGCAATGCCCTGAAGGGAGTCCGACACCGCCATGAGAGCGTGGCCATTGCTGGGCTTGCGCCCGTGACCATGGCCATCAGTACGGCGGCGTTTGGAAGCGGAGGCCTCTGGTGGGCTGTCCGATATGGCGCGTACACGTCGGCGAGAGACAGACACACCGCAGGATCGCGCGTAAAAGGCCGCCTGAAGTTTCTTTTTTATTCCAAATATCGTGGTACAAAAAAATTACCTTTTTATGTACCTAGATATTAAGCGAAAAAATGGCATTGAAAGGCGGCCCAATATGGCGGAAGATTAAATGCAAAAAGGGGTCCATTATCTGTTGAATAATCAGACAGTGGTTATACGACCCATTTCCACCCATATTTTTGCGGATATAAGGGCGGCGAATATAAGCGGACTTATTTTGTAACTCAATCTTACCTAAAATGTGCTGACAATTACATGCCAAGATATTACGGATATCAGGGCCGAAAGGAACCGGCCCTGATATCTGCCATATCACGCTCCTTTTTAACCATTGCCATGGCTATAAAGGAGCCAGATATCAGGCTAATTTTTTTCGGCCCTGATATTCACAGTATTTCGGCATATTTCGGCATCTCTGTTTCGGGTAGAATTAAGTGTCAAAATGAGCTCATTGATATGTCCAATAACACGGCGAAATTCGGTGCCCTGATATCCGTGAAAATATGCGCAGAAATGGGTCATTTAACCACTGTCTGATTATTCAACAGATGATGGGCCCCTTTTTGCACTTAATTTTCCGCCATATTGGGCCGCCTTTCGATGCCATTTTCTCACTTAATATCTAGGTACATAAAAAGGTATTTTTTTTGTACCACGATATTTGGAATAAAAAAGAAACTTCAGGCGGCCTTTTACGCGTGATCCTGCGGTGTGAGAGGACATCTGGGTAATCTCAGCAAGAGCGGAAACGAGAGAGAGAGCATCAAAAACTCGCACCTGAGCACCATCATCCATGTCCGAATCCTCTCCCGCATCACCAGCAGTCCCGGCGCCCAAAGGGAAGTCCACCCTCCCAGCAGGACCAAGGAGAATGGGATCAATAGGAATATCACGTTCGTCATCATCGTCGCGCAACTCCACAGACCAAGCCGGCGAGCCGGGTGTATCAGCTGGCCATCCGGGCAGAAATGCCCCTGCACCCGTGGCGACAGCGCCATCCACGAGCTGGGACATCTCATCATAGAGGGGGAACCCCTTGAAGCGCCAGGGCGCAATTTTTCCATTGATCTAGACAGAGAAAGTGAGTGAAGACTTGCAGCCAAAGGAAAAGGTGACGCACGGCAAGGAACGCATTCCAGACATCGTCCTCGACAACAACATGCTTCTCCACATCGTCCCAGCCCCAGCCCGACTTGTTGCGAAGCATCTTGACCAACACGTACTGTCCCTTGAGCTAAAGGAAGGTTAAGATGTCAAAAAAGCGAGAGGGAAGAATGTATGGTACGCACCGTGGTCCAGCGCGTCAGACAGGCATCTGCCGACTTCACAGCACCACCACTCTTCGTCTCTGTGCCCTCCAAAGCTGTGGAGCAGGCGGTAAAGGCAGCCGAGTGGAAGCCCGCGTTGTCTGTCTGGTTTCCCGCTGCCTTTTCTGCGAGAAGTGTCATGACCACAATCTGGTCCGTCTCGCCGTTCCAGCGGCAACGCTTCTTGCCGGTAGTGGCCGTGGTGGTGCCTGCCGGCTCTTCATTCTCCTTGTTTTTCTTTTTGGCCATGGGTGCAAGTGGAGGTAGGAGAAGGGAGGACGCAGGAAGAGAGACGACACGAGTGAAAAAACTACGGCACACTTTGACGTGTGACACAAGTCGGGTACTTAAATAGACCCAGCCGAACACTTCGCTCTATCTATTTACATCGTTTTTTGTCTCTATTTATTTACACAACGATTTGGCGGGCATAATTAGCAAATGGGTTTTTAGATGGGGATCCCGAACAGGGCCTTACCGAAGTCGTCCACACTGCCGGGCAATGCACTCGGGTCTGGGTCGTTAGGTTACATGTCTCCTGTTCCCCTGCTACGGTTAAATCCTTACCGAAGTCATCCACACTGCCGGGCGATGTGCTTGGTGTCTGTATCCTTAGCTGCCACGGTTAAATCCTTACCGAAGTCGTCCACACTGCCGGGCAATGCGCTTGGTGTCTCGGTCCTTAGCGTATATGCTTCCTGTTGCTCCTGCCACTGCTAAATCCTTAACAAAGACATCTACACTGCCTGGGAATGTGCTTGGTGTTCCTACCGAAGTCCCTTACCACTGCCGGGCAATGTGCTTGGTGTCTGGGTCCTTAGCGTACACGCCTCCTGTTCCCCTGCTACGGTTCAATGCTTACCGAAGTCATCCACGCTGCCTGGCAATGCGGACATGCCTCCTCTTGCTCCTGCCACGGCTAAATCCTTACCGAAGTAGTGCACACTGCCTGGCAATGCGCTTGGTGTCTGGGTCCTTAGCGTACACGCCTCCTGTTGCTCCTGCCACGGCTAAATCCTTACCGAAGTCGTCCACACTGCCTGGCAATGTGCTCGGTGTCTGGGTCCTTAGCGTACACGCCTCCTGTTCTTCTGCCACGGTTAAATCCTTACCGAAGTCGTCCACACTGCCTGGCAATGTGCTCGGTGTCTGGGTCCTTAGCGTGTATGCTTCCTGTGGCTCCTGCCACTGCTAAATCCTTATCAAGGACATCTACACTGCCTGGTAATGTGCTTGGTGTCTGTATCCTTAGCGTACACGCCTCCTGTTGCTCCTTCCACGGCTAAATCTGTACCGAAGTCGTCCACACTGCCGGGCAATGTGCTTGGTGTCTGTATCCTTAGCGTACACGCCTCCTGTTGCTCCTTCCACGGCTAAATCTGTACCGAAGTCGTCCACACTGCCGGGCAATGTGCTTGGTATCTGTATCCTTAGCGTACATGCCTCCTGTTGCTCCTGCCACGGTTAAATCCTTACCGAAGTCGTCCAGACTGCCTGGCAATGTGCTCGGTGTCTGGGTCCTTAGCGTACATGCCTCCTGTTGCTCCTGCCACGGTTAAATCCTTACCGAAGTCGTCCAGACTGCCTGGCAATGTGCTCGGTGTCTGGGTCCTTAGCGTACACGCCTCCTGTTGCTCCTTCCACGGCTAAATCCTCACCGAAGTCGTCCACACAGCCTGGCAATGCGCTTGGTGTCTGAGTCCTTAGCGCATATGCTTCCTGTGGCTCCTGCCATCGCTAAATCCTTATCAAAGACAACTACACTGGCTGGGAATGTGCTTGGTGTCCTTACCGAAGTCCCTTACCACTGCCGGGCAATGTGCTTGGTGTCTGGGTCCTTAGCGTACACGCCTCCTGTTCCCCTGCTACGGTTCAATGCTTACCGAAGTCATCCACGCTGCCTGGCAATGCGGACATGCCTCCTCTTGCTCCTGCCACGGCTAAATCCTTACCGAAGTAGTGCACACTGCCTGGCAATGCGCTTGGTGTCTGGGTCCTTAGCGTACACGCCTCCTGTTGCTCCTGCCACGGCTAAATCCTTACCGAAGCTCGGTGTCTCGGTCCTTAGCGTATATGCTTCCTGTGGCTCCTGCCACCGCTGAATCCTTATCAAAGACATCTACACTGCCTGGGAATGTGCTTGGTGTCCTTACCGAAGTCGTCCACACTGCCGGGCAATGGACTCGGATCTGGGTCATTAGCGTACATGTCTCCTGTTCCCCTGCTACGGTTAAATCCTTACCGAAGTCGTCCACACTGCCGGGCAATGCGCTCGGTGTCTCGGTCCTTAGCGTATATGCTTCCTGTGGCCACTGCCACTGCTAAATCCTTATCGAAGACATCTACACTGCCTGGGAATGTGCTTGGTGTCTGTATCCTTAGCGTACACGCCTCCTGTTGCTCCTTCCACGGCTAAATCCTTACCGAAGTCGTCCACACAGCCTGGCAATGCGCTTGGTGTCTGAGTCCTTAGCGCATATGCTTCCTGTGGCTCCTGCCACTGCTAAATCCTTATCAAGGACATCTACACTGCCTGGTAATGTGCTTGGTGTCCTTACCGAAGTCCCTTACCACTGCCGGGCAATGTGCTTGGTGTCTGGGTCCTTAGCGTACACGCCTCCTGTTCCCCTGCTACGGTTCAATGCTTACCGAAGTCATCCACGCTGCCTGGCAATGTGCTCGGTGTCTGGGTCCTTAGCGTACACGCCTCCTGTTGCTCCTGCCACGGCTAAATCCTTACCGAAGTAGTGCACACTGCCTGGCAATGCGCTTGGTGTCTGGGTCCTTAGCGTACACGCCTCCTGTTGCTCCTGCCACGGCTAAATCCTTACCGAAGCTCGGTGTCTCGGTCCTTAGCGTATATGCTTCCTGTGGCTCCTGCCACCGCTGAATCCTTATCAAAGACATCTACACTGCCTGGGAATGTGCTTGGTGTCCTTACCGAAGTCGTCCACACTGCCGGGCAATGGACTCGGATCTGGGTCATTAGCGTACATGTCTCCTGTTCCCCTGCTACGGTTAAATCCTTACCGAAGTCGTCCACACTGCCGGGCAATGCGCTCGGTGTCTCGGTCCTTAGCGTATATGCTTCCTGTGGCCACTGCCACTGCTAAATCCTTATCGAAGACATCTACACTGCCTGGGAATGTGCTTGGTGTCTGTATCCTTGGCGTACACGCCTCCTGTTGCTCCTTCCACGGCTAAATCCTTACCGAAGTCGTCCACACTGCCGGGCAATGCGCTCGGTGTCTCGGTCCTTACCATATATACTTCCTGTGGCTCCTGCCACTGCTAAATCCTTATCAAAGACATCTACACTGCCTGGGAATGTGTTTGGTGTCTGTATCCTTAGCGTACACGCCTCCTGTTGCTCCTTCCACGGCTAAATCCTTACCGAAGTCGTCCACACAGCCTGGCAATGCGCTTGGTGTCTCGGTCCTTAGCGTATATGCTTCCTGTGGCTCCTGCCACTGCTGAATCCTTATCAAAGACAACTACACTGGCTGGGAATGTGCTTGGTGTCCTTACCGAAGTCCCTTACCACTGCCGGGCAATGTGCTTGGTGTCTGGGTCCTTAGCGTACACGCCTCCTGTTCCCCTGCTACGGTTCAATGCTTACCGAAGTCATCCACGCTGCCTGGCAATGTGCTCGGTGTCTGGGTCCTTAGCGTACACGCCTCCTGTTGCTCCTGCCACGGCTAAATCCTTACCGAAGTAGTGCACACTGCCTGGCAATGCGCTTGGTGTCTGGGTCCTTAGCGTACACGCCTCCTGTTGCTCCTTCCACGGCTAAATCTGTACCGAAGTCATCCACACTGCCGGGCAATGTGCTTGGTGTCTGTATCCTTAGCGTACACGCCTCCTGTTCTTCTGCCACGGTTAAATCCTTACCGAAGTCTTCCACACTGCCTGGGAATGTGCTTGGTGTCTCGGTGCTTAGTGCATGGGCTTCCTGTGGCTCCTGCCACCGCTAAATCCTTATCAAAGACATTTTCACTGCCTGGGAATGTGCTTGGTGTCCTTACCGAAGTCGTCCACACTGCCGGGCAATGCACTCGGTGTCTGGGTCCTTAGCGTACACGCCTCCTGCTACGGCTAAATCCTTACCGAAGTCGTCTACACTGCCTGGCAATGCGGACAATCCTTACCGAAGTCGTCTACACTGCCTGGCAATGCGGACATGCCTCCTCTTGCTCCTGCCACGGCTAAATCCTTACCGAAGCTCGGTGTCTCGGTCCTTAGCGTATATGCTTCCTGTGGCTCCTGCCACCGCTGAATCCTTATCAAAGACATCTACACTGCCTGGGAATGTGCTTGGTGTCCTTACCGAAGTCGTCCACACTGCCGGGCAATGCACTCGGTGTCTGGGTCCTTAGCGTACATGCCTCCTGTTGCTCCTGCTACGGCTAAATCCTTACCGAAGTCGTCTACACTGCCTGGCAATGCGGACATGCCTCCTCTTGCTCCTGCCACGGCTAAATCCTTACCGAAGTAGTGCACACTGCCTGGCAATGCGCTTGGTGTCTGGGTCCTTAGCGTACACGCCTCCTGTTGCTCCTTCCACGGCCAATTCCTTACCGAAGTCTTCCACACTGCCTGGGAATGTGCTTGGTGTCCCGGTGCTTAGTGCATATGCTTCCTGTGGCTCCTGCCACCGCTAAATCCTTATCAAAGACATTTTCACTGCCTGGGAATGTGCTTGGTGTCCTTACCGAAGTCGTCAATGCACTCGGTGTCTGGGTCCTTAGCGTACACGCCTCCTGTTGCTCCTGCTACGGCTAAATCCTTACCGAAGTCGTCTACACTGCCTGGCAATGCGGACATGCCTCCTCTTGCTCCTGCCACGGCTAAATCCTTACCGAAGTAGTGCACACTGCCTGGCAATGCGCTTGGTGTCTGGGTCCTTAGCGTACACGCCTCCTGTTGCTCCTGCTACGGCTAAATCCTTACCGAAGCTCGGTGTCTCGGTCCTTAGCGTATATGCTTCCTGTGGCTCCTGCCACCGCTGAATCCTTATCAAAGACATCTACACTGCCTGGGAATGTGCTTGGTGTCCTTACCAAATTCGTCCACACTGCCGGGCAATGCACTCGGTGTCTGGGTCCTTAGCGTACACGCCTCCTGTTGCTCCTGCTACGGCTAAATCCTTACCGAAGTCGTCTACGCTGCCTGGCAATGCGGACATGCCTCCTCTTGCTCCTGCCACGGCTAAATCCTTACCGAAGTAGTGCACACTGCCTGGCAATGCGCTTGGTGTCTGGGTCCTTAGCGTACACGCCTCCTGTTGCTCCTGCCACGGCTAAATCCTTACCGAAGCTCGGTGTCTCGGTCCTTAGCGTATATGCTTCCTGTGGCTCCTGCCACCGCTGAATCCTTATCAAAGACATCTACACTGCCTGGGAATGTGCTTGGTGTCCTTACCGAAGTCGTCCACACTGCCGGGCAATGGACTCGGATCTGGGTCATTAGCGTACATGTCTCCTGTTCCCCTGCTACGGTTAAATCCTTACCGAAGTCGTCCACACTGCCGGGCAATGCGCTCGGTGTCTCGGTCCTTAGCGTATATGCTTCCTGTGGCCACTGCCACTGCTAAATCCTTATCGAAGACATCTACACTGCCTGGGAATGTGCTTGGTGTCTGTATCCTTAGCGTACACGCCTCCTGTTGCTCCTTCCACGGCTAAATCCTTACCGAAGTCGTCCACACTGCCGGGCAATGCGCTCGGTGTCTCGGTCCTTACCATATATACTTCCTGTGGCTCCTGCCACTGCTAAATCCTTATCAAAGACATCTACACTGCCTGGGAATGTGTTTGGTGTCTGTATCCTTAGCGTACACGCCTCCTGTTGCTCCTTCCACGGCTAAATCCTTACCGAAGTCGTCCACACAGCCTGGCAATGCGCTTGGTGTCTGAGTCCTTAGCGCATATGCTTCCTGTGGCTCCTGCCATCGCTAAATCCTTATCAAAGACAACTACACTGGCTGGGAATGTGCTTGGTGTCCTTACCGAAGTCGTCCACACTGCCGGGCAATGGACTCGGATCTGGGTCATTAGCGTACATGTCTCCTGTTCCCCTGCTACGGTTAAATCCTTACCGAAGTCGTCCACACTGCCGGGCAATGCGCTCGGTGTCTCGGTCCTTAGCGTATATGCTTCCTGTGGCCACTGCCACTGCTAAATCCTTATCGAAGACATCTACACTGCCTGGTAATGTGCTCGGTGTCTGGGTCCTTAGCGTACATGCCTCCTGTTGCTCCTGCCACGGTTAAATCCTTACCGAAGTCGTCCAGACTGCCTGGCAATGTGCTCGGTGTCTGGGTCCTTAGCGTACACGCCTCCTGTTGCTCCTTCCACGGCTAAATCCTTACCCAAGTCGTCCACACAGCCTGGCAATGTCCTTGGTGTCTGGGTCTTTAGCGTACACGCCTCCTGTTGCTCCTGCCACGGCTAAATCCTTACCGAAGTCGTCCACACTGCTGGGCAATGCGCTCGGGTCTGGGTCCTTAGCGTACACGCCTCCTGTTGCTCCTGCCACGGCTAAATCCTTACCGAAGTCGTCCACACTGCTGGGCAATGCGCTCGGGTCTGGGTCCTTAGCGTACACGCCTCCTCTTGCTCCTGCCACCGCTAAATCTGTACCGAAGTCTTCCACAATGCTGGGCAATGCGCTCGGGTCTGGGTCCTTAGCGTACACGCCTCCTCTTGCTCCTGCCACCGCTAAATCTGTACCGAAGTCATCCACACTGCCGGGCAATGTCCTTGGTGTCTGTATCCTTAGCGTACACGCCTCCTGTTCTTCTGCCACGGTTAAATCCTTACCGAAGTCGTCCACACTGCCGGGCAATGCACTTGGTGTCTGGGTCTTTAGCGTACACGCCTCCTCTTGCTCCTGCCACCGCTAAATCTGTACCGAAGTCATCCACACTGCCGGGCAATGTCCTTGGTGTCTGTATCCTTAGCGTACACGCCTCCTGTTGCTCCTTCCACGGCTAAATCCTTACCCAAGTCGTCCACACTGCCGGGCAATGTCCTTGGTGTCTGTATCCTTAGCGTACACGCCTCCTGTTCTTCTGCCACGGTTAAATCCTTACCGAAGTCGTCCACACTGCCGGGCAATGCACTTGGTGTCTGGGTCTTTAGCGTACACGCCTCCTCTTGCTCCTGCCACCGCTAAATCTGTACCGAAGTCATCCACACTGCCGGGCAATGTCCTTGGTGTCTGTATCCTTAGCGTACACGCCTCCTGTTGCTCCTTCCACGGCTAAATCCTTACCCAAGTCGTCCACACAGCCTGGCAATGTCCTTGGTGTCTGGGTCTTTAGCGTACACGCCTCCTGTTGCTCCTGCCACGGCTAAATCCTTACCGAAGTCGTCCACACTGCTGGGCAATGCGCTCGGGTCTGGGTCCTTAGCGTACACGCCTCCTGTTGCTCCTGCCACGGCTAAATCCTTACCGAAGTCGTCCACACTGCTGGGCAATGCGCTCGGGTCTGGGTCCTTAGCGTACACGCCTCCTCTTGCTCCTGCCACCGCTAAATCTGTACCGAAGTCATCCACACTGCCGGGCAATGTCCTTGGTGTCTGTATCCTTAGCGTACACGCCTCCTGTTGCTCCTTCCACGGCTAAATCCTTACCCAAGTCGTCCACACTGCCGGGCAATGTCCTTGGTGTCTGTATCCTTAGCGTACACGCCTCCTGTTCTTCTGCCACGGTTAAATCCTTACCGAAGTCGTCCACACTGCCGGGCAATGCACTTGGTGTCTGGGTCTTTAGCGTACACGCCTCCTCTTGCTCCTGCCACCGCTAAATCTGTACCGAAGTCATCCACACTGCCGGGCAATGTCCTTGGTGTCTGTATCCTTAGCGTACACGCCTCCTGTTGCTCCTTCCACGGCTAAATCCTTACCCAAGTCGTCCACACAGCCTGGCAATGTCCTTGGTGTCTGGGTCTTTAGCGTACACGCCTCCTGTTGCTCCTGCCACGGCTAAATCCTTACCGAAGTCGTCCACACTGCTGGGCAATGCGCTCGGGTCTGGGTCCTTAGCGTACACGCCTCCTCGTGCTCCTGCCACCGCTAAATCTGTACCGAAGTCATCCACACTGCCGGGCAATGTCCTTGGTGTCTGTATCCTTAGCGTACACGCCTCCTGTTGCTCCTGCCACGGCTAAATCCTTACCGAAGTCGTCCACACTGCTGGGCAATGCGCTCGGGTCTGGGTCCTTAGCGTACACGCCTCCTCTTGCTCCTGCCACCGCTAAATCTGTACCGAAGTCTTCCACACTGCCGGGCAATGTCCTTGGTGTCTGGGTCCTTAGCGTACACGCCTCCTGTTCTTCTGTCACGGTTAAATCCTTACCGAAGTCATCCACGCTGCCTGGCAATGTGCTCGGTGTCTGGGTCCTTAGCGTACACGCCTCCTGTTGCTCCTGCCACGGCTAAATCCTTACCGAAGTAGTGCACACTGCCTGGCAATGCGCTTGGTGTCTGTATCCTTAGCGTACACGCCTCTTGTTGCTCCTTCCACGGCTAAATCTGTACCGAAGTCATCCACACTGCCGGGCAATGTGCTTGGGGTCTGTATCCTTAGCGTACACGCCTCCTGTTCTTCTGCCACGGTTAAATCCTTACCGAAGTCTTCCACACTGCCTGGGAATGTGCTTGGTGTCTCGGTGCTTAGTGCATGGGCTTCCTGTGGCTCCTGCCACCGCTAAATCCTTATCAAAGACATTTTCACTGCCTGGGAATGTGCTTGGTGTCCTTACCGAAGTCGTCCACACTGCCGGGCAATGCACTCGGTGTCTGGGTCCTTAGCGTACACGCCTCCTGCTACGGCTAAATCCTTACCGAAGTCGTCTACACTGCCTGGCAATGCGGACAATCCTTACCGAAGACGTCTACACTGCCTGGCAATGCGGACATGCCTCCTCTTGCTCCTGCCACGGCTAAATCCTTACCGAAGCTCGGTGTCTCGGTCCTTAGCGTATATGCTTCCTGTGGCTCCTGCCACCGCTGAATCCTTATCAAAGACATCTACACTGCCTGGGAATGTGCTTGGTGTCCTTACCGAAGTCGTCCACACTGCCGGGCAATGCACTCGGTGTCTCGGTCCTTAGCGTACATGCCTCCTGTTGCTCCTGCTACGGCTAAATCCTTACCGAAGTCGTCTACACTGCCTGGCAATGCGGACATGCCTCCTCTTGCTCCTGCCACGGCTAAATCCTTACCGAAGTAGTGCACACTGCC
The DNA here is from genome assembly GCA_029203975.1 of Mycena vitilis. Lineage (NCBI taxonomy): Eukaryota > Fungi > Basidiomycota > Agaricomycetes > Agaricales > Mycenaceae > Mycena > Mycena vitilis. Next base: position 61,409 of record JARGYF010000161.1, read on the forward strand.
TGGCAATGCGCTTGGTGTCTGGGTCCTTAGCGTACACGCCTCCTGTTGCTCCTTCCACGGCCAATTCCTTACCGAAGTCTTCCACACTGCCTGGGAATGTGCTTGGTGTCCCGGTGCTTAGTGCATATGCTTCCTGTGGCTCCTGCCACCGCTAAATCCTTATCAAAGACATTTTCACTGCCTGGGAATGTGCTTGGTGTCCTTACCGAAGTCGTCAATGCACTCGGTGTCTGGGTCCTTAGCGTACACGCCTCCTGTTGCTCCTGCTACGGCTAAATCCTTACCGAAGTCGTCTACACTGCCTGGCAATGCGGACATGCCTCCTCTTGCTCCTGCCACGGCTAAATCCTTACCGAAGTAGTGCACACTGCCTGGCAATGCGCTTGGTGTCTGGGTCCTTAGCGTACACGCCTCCTGTTGCTCCTGCTACGGCTAAATCCTTACCGAAGCTCGGTGTCTCGGTCCTTAGCGTATATGCTTCCTGTGGCTCCTGCCACCGCTGAATCCTTATCAAAGACATCTACACTGCCTGGGAATGTGCTTGGTGTCCTTACCAAATTCGTCCACACTGCCGGGCAATGCACTCGGTGTCTGGGTCCTTAGCGTACACGCCTCCTGTTGCTCCTGCTACGGCTAAATCCTTACTGAAGTCGTCTACACTGCCTGGCAATGCGGACATGCCTCCTCTTGCTCCTGCCACGGCTAAATCCTTACCGAAGTAGTGCACACTGCCTGGCAATGCGCTCGGGTCTGGGTCCTTAGCGTACACGCCTCCTCTTGCTCCTGCCACCGCTAAATCTGTACCGAAGTCATCCACACTGCCGGGCAATGTCCTTGGTGTCTGTATCCTTAGCGTACACGCCTCCTGTTCAGGCGGGAAGAATTCTTCTTTGAATGTTCCCCTCTCTTCGTCCGTCCAAGCTACTGTGTTCTCGTGGATCGACAGCAGGTGGTGAACGGCGTCCATCTCAACTTCTTTCAAGAAACCATCATTATGCAACTCATCTACCAACTCTTTTCGCTCCTGGGTATATCTTCCAACGGGAACAAATTTGGGCGGGTTAGGATCCAGCGGGACTAGCCCGGCTAGCGGATCCCCGGTGTAATTGTGTTCTATCCGGAAGTCCTCAGACAAAGGTTCGAACACCGGGCGCACCTTCAATGCTACCGGTTTGTACTTCTTGCCTACTAGAACGTCCCTCAAATTCTGGTTTATGTCTTCAAGCTTAATCTCTTCTTGTGTAAAGACAGCCGGGAGGTCTGACCAAGTCTTGTTTTCTTCAAAGCCCGGGACTACCCAGTCCGCGTATTTGCAACACTTACATCTTTCCCCGGCCGTGTGCTTCGAACGTTCCTCCCCGATAGCCACCTCATCCGACTCCGCGGCTAAGAAAGCGTTCAAAACATCCACCGGCTGAGTGGTCGCGGGTGGGCGATGCCCTCTATTCGCAACTTTTACGACGTAGCTGTCTTTCACTTCTGTGGGATCCCCGGCCATTTGTTGTGTAAAGTCTTGCAGCAACTGGACCGCCGGGGAATCTTCTTTTACGTACGGTACTGCCGCCGTCAGATAGGCCATCTCCGTTTCTTCGAAAGTAAAGCCTTCTTCCCCGCTGAACTGTACCACCGTGATTCTTGGTTCAAGGTTCTCATCAAGTTCTATTTGTACAGCGAACTCTCCTTGATGCTGCATCAATTCATCGAATTCTGAAAATTTGTACTGGCCGTTGCGGGATTCTCCGCTGGCGTATCCTCGGGAATTTCTGCCGAGGCGCCTCTGACCTTTTTCAATTGCCGCACCGTTCCCCGCGGGAAGGTGGGGACAACGCTTCTCTTCTTTGTGTTCGGGTCGGTCAGGGTGATCAACTGGGAACCGTCTGTTCCGTTCTCAATCATGGTTCCCGCCAGCACATTGAATGGCCGGCCTAACAACAATTTATACGCCGGGCTACGAATAATGTGCACTTGTAAGTACAAGGTCACTTCTTCAAACCTAAACGCTACGTTCTTTGCTAGTCCCAAGGATTTTTCAACCTGAGCGTTCGCACTTTGCATGTAGATGTTGATATCTGGGTCCCACCCTATTCCCATTTCCATGGCGGTGGCTTGCGCCATCGACACTATCTGAGAACCGCCGTCCACTATTCCTTCTAATTCTCCCACCCCATGTACTAGTGGGTAAACCACGCGGAGATGTTCCGAGTCAGGCCCAACTACCCGCTGGATGTCTGCGTAAGCCACAAATATCTGGCGGGGAGCCACACCGTCCGGGAGACTCGCTAAGTACTGAACCACCGGGTCGCTAATGACAATGGCGCCTTGAGGCACCAATCCCTCCGCCCGTTGCTGAATGCAAGGCGCAGACGAGAAAGGCAAGTCCCGGGCACTAATGGCATCCGCTTGTATAAACGTGCTCATCGGTTGCATGAAGCTGCCCCCACCGGGCAATTCCATAGAGTGGTTGGGTGGAGGCGGCGGCTCGAGTGAGGCCACAGCTTGCTCAAGCTTGTCCAACACATTGACCGCTACTCTCCTTTTAGATAGCATTTTCTTTGCGTGGCGCAATAGCCGGGGGCTCATTGCGAACAATTTGTCCAGCGGGATTCCATATTCAATGCTTTTGAAGATCTCCGCGACCATTTCCTCAGCATCGTCTTTGTCCTCCTCCACCGGCGCACGCACTTCATCATTCTTTCTATTGTCGGCCGCTGGTAGTTGTTTCTCCCCGGGTGGCGGGATGCGAGAATCAACGGGCCGTTTTGCATATTGAACCGCGGGAACTGCCCGGTAAGGCAGCTCCGGCCTCTGCGGTTCATTATCATCCTCTTCTTCTACTTCCTCGATCGTTGCCCGCTGGCTTTCTTTGGGCACTGACTGCGTTTTTGGTTTATCTTTCGGTCTACGCTTCTCTAGGACGACTTCAACAGTCCGGCCAGTGGGCGTGCGGTCTTCTTGTGTCAGGTCCTCCGGGGGCTTATTCGCACTGGCGGGTTTATTCCGTCGTTTATCCCCCTTCCTCGAACCGTCTAGAAACCCTCGTTCGACTGGGAAGTCCCCGTTCGGGAGGGATTTGCCCTAGTCTGTGCGAGTTGCAATTCCGCCGCCTGACTATTCGCCGTCCCAGTCTTTGTGAAAGTTGCTGCCAACAAGGACGAAAGGAAATTCACGTCAACCAGAGAATTCGACTGTTGGGCGGGCGGCTGAAGAGGTGGTTGAACACCCCTGTGCTGCTGCTGTTGCTGGTGTTGGACCAACTGTCGCATCATGTTCGCCTGCTCCACTCGCAACATTTTTATCTCGTCGTCTCTGGGGTCGTATTCCTGAGGCTCGTAGTAGCCATAACCTTCCCCGGACTCATATTCGGCCGGGAACGGTTCTTCAGGCTGGTAGCCGGAGTACATATTTTGTGAGTACAAGTTCTGCACATTTTGTGAAGCCCCGCGCCCCTTGGTTGCCTGGAATTCATCTACTAGCTGGCGTTTGGATTTTGGACCGAACCCCGGCACTGGGGTAGTGCCGTTCGAGAAGTAGTCCTTCCCGGAGATCACTTTCAGAGCCCCCGACGCTATGTGGGTATGGCGGTGGGGACATTCATTCATCCAGTGACCGGGCGGGTTGTTTTCCCGGCAGTATCGACACAAGTCATCCTGAGTTAGCGGCCGGAATCTGACTTGCTGCCGGGGCGGCAAAGTCTGATTATCCGGTGCACCGGGCACTTGGCCGGGCAATGATTTGTAGAACTGCTCGAGCTCCGCTAGCTTTTTCTTCTGATCGACAGACATGTCCGCCAACTTCTGACTCTGCTGTGCTTCCAGCCGGTCAATCATATGGACGACCGACAGCTTTATATCCGCCAGCATGTCGTGGCTGTCTTTATCCGATATTTCTTTCTTGACGGGTTTCGGGGACAGACTTCTTTCTGTCCGGCCATGCCCAGATCCCTTCTGGAAGAAATCCGCCTGGTGGTCCCTTTGCTTTATGAGACGCTTGGCTTCATCCATTACTTCTTTCAAGGTATACGTTCTATCCTCATCAACATTAACCACTGGGTTTGCACCGGCTGCGGCAGCGTTGGCGGGAGGTTGTGCCCTATCCAGATTATCCAGAATTTTCTCGCGGAACGAGGACGTGAGCTTTTCAAGGAAATAGGGTATAGCTTCCCGGTCACTGATTAGTTTTGACTTCAGCAGCCTGGACGCCTCCAAGTTCAATCCCCTACTAAGCTTCATCAACTCGTCCGGGTCAGAGATCCCAATGTCATGGTCGTCGAATTCCCGGAGGAACCTCATGAGTTTCCGCATTCAAAGACATCTTCACTGCCTGGGAATGTGCTTGGTGTCCTTACCGAAGTCGTCCACACTGCCGGCCAATGCGCTTGGTGTCTCGGTCCTTAGCGTATATGCTTGCTGTGGCTCCTGCCACCGCTAAATCCTTATCAAAGACAACTACACTGCCTGGGAATGTGCTTGGTGTCCTTACCGAAGTCCCTTACCACTGCCGGGCAATGTGCTTGGTGTCTATATCCTTAGCGTACACTCCTCCTGTTGCTCCTTTCCTTAGCGTACACGCTCCTGTTGCTCCTGCCACGGCTAAATCCTTACCAAAGTCGTGCACTATCGCAACAGGCTCTGGACAGCTTCGGTTTTCCGCGCCGGCCGTGCGGCAGTCGTGATTGGCGGGTGGGTATGACCCATTTGGGTGCCAGGACCCCGAAAACACGCTACACATGTATCTGAGTGGGTGGTAATTCAGGTGGTGAGTCCGGGTACGGGAAATTGTCCATCCCGATTCGGAATACTGACCGGGCAAATTTGAGGGCCTCTTGGCCATTTTGCAGCAGCATGTAGATTTACGGGAGGCGAGCACAGCCACTTTCCCAGGGTTGTGTTCTGCGTTCCCTTGAGTGGCGTCTAATCAGACAATAATTGTGATACAACGCGAGATAGTTCGACACGCAGAATTTTGAGTACTTGTATGCCTCCTTATTCCAACAAGCCTTCACCCTCAAGACCAGATTTTCATAGCAAATTTGCGGCAATGTCTTCAGTCGCGCCAGCAGACTAAAGATATAGAAAATAACTGAGCCAGCCTCAGCCAGGACGTACTTCGAGTCCTTGCGGCATGCAGCGGCTGTCGCGGGGTGCAGTACAGAGCACGTTGTTAGTACACTTGTCACTCAGTGGCGGAGGCCGAAAATTGCTGTCAGGCTCTGACGGGCACGCGCACTGAGTCGCATGATTTTTTCTCTCCTCTCCATCACAAGTTTCGCCAAATCCCCCCTCATAATTACACCCATTCGAATGGACAGTCATTGGTGTTTTTCTCACCCACTGTGTCCCGCTTCCGCTTCCGAGTCAAGTCATGTTCGAGGTCTTCAACTTGCTGAGTCGGACTTGATCTGATATATTGTAGTCGACATCTTCCGACTCACTTCCTGTCTTACTGCTGACTGCCCGATACAAATGGTGAGTACAAAGCCGTTGTAATTTCGACTCTGGACTGACTTGGATGCATCATTGTTTCCGCAGGCTTGAGTACTGAGGAGGTCCAAGATTTGTACCAATTGTACGCCTACGCATCTGAAGCGGTGCACTTCTGAATTCCGACATCATTTGCTTCCGTGCTTTGGAATTTATTTCGCAACCATCCAATCCATTTCATTGCATTTTCTGGACTATTTCCCCTGCCTTCATCTTTTCTTTGGATGGATGGCTGCTGACTGGGGGCGAGTACTTTCTCCTTGCTTGCTCCCTTTGATTTTAACACATTGCATTTGCGTCGATGATGCCTACAGCGCGGTTGGGAGCCGAGATCGAAAACACAAACATAATGGATGGGGAGTATGAGGGAAAGATTCTGTGGAAGGGAATTGCTCCAATAGCCATAGAACGACTAGCACGTTGGGATTTCTGTTAAGGTTCAGCGTTGGCGCATCCACAGCAAGGTTACAGCTAATGTCAGTACCGAAGGCGCGAATTGAAAATTACCGTTTCGGGCAGATTCTGATCCCCCGTGAAAGAATTGTTTGTATCTCGATGAGCTGGGCACATACGACCTTGAAAACTAGCCAGTTAATTCGGGCTAATTCGCGCGCAATGAGTGATAGAGTCAGACCAGTTAAATTATTACATTTTTAGGTCAACGGTGAATCAAGCTCCAAATCAGTGATTTCGGTGTTTGCAACCCCACCTCCTGTCCAATGAGCTTGTATCTTCTAGAGACTTCATATATCACTATCGGAAGTCTCCTGGGAACAATTCTGTGAGTGATTTTCATCTGGGTATGGGTAGTTACAATCGATTTGAACAATGCTGTGCTCAAAATGTGCCGAGCGCTGTTAGCACTGGTATATCACCACGTTTAGCTCTATGAGAAGACAAATAATGGATCATAGGTCCTTGTCTCAACGAACCAAGCTCACTGGGTTTGATTTCGGCTTACCAAAGAGGATTCTCGGGGCGGGAGACCAGATTTTCAGCTCATTGACAAAAATGATGTTTTGGAGGTGAGTCGGAGTGACTGCTGGCAGTGGTATTTGTTGGAAAGGGCACGCGAAGCGTAGTAGGAGGCAGATGCAGCGATGTTCCGATGTTGAGCTCAGACTTTGATGGGCAGTGACTCTGCATGATCAATGATCGCTGAGATTTCGAATCTGTGGCTACACTGATAGTCATTCCAAAATTCCCTGCTCACCGCTCAGAGTCAACAGCCTCAGACCCGGGCCTCCAGACTTACCAGTTCCAAGTTCAACACTCTTAGCGCAATGTCAATGAAGCTTACCTGGCACGGGGTGAGCGTGCGTAGTCCGGTCCTTACAGTTAATCACACAAAGATAGTGGGGGGAAAAGACAAGATGGAATTAGTTATCATTGTAACGGGCATCAACAAGCACCGAACTCCCGTTCAACCGGGAGTGGTATCTCTTCTTATTTTCCTTTTCTCTTTTATTACGAAGTACTCATACGACTCCTCGCCCGCGCTGTACATCATTTAGTTACGATCACGATCATGTCACGTAGTATAAGACAAGCGGGTATCGCCGTAAATAGATATCTTTTCCTACTCTACCCGCTCACGTGTTAAGCCCCCGCGCTCCCTATTGCCCTCTTAACGGCAGGAAGCTTGGAGGCCATATAGTGAAGGTATTCATACATAAGCTCCGGGACTTACCTCTTCTCTGTAGCGAACCTACGTCTCATCGGGAAGTCCCTTTGAGATAGAGGGTCTGGAGGCTAAGGAAGTCCTAAGCCCACCACACTCTCGTGTAGGCTTACACCAGACGGTACACCCTTGGACGCCTGGTATCCCACAAACCCCTCGACTCGCTAGAGCTCCCTCGGTTACTTACCCATCTATAAGTATTTGTAGGAACGTCTCCAACGCGTCCCACAATCATAGGTACATTGTAGGTCTTATATACTACAGAAACGAGTCATTCCGGAGCCGTACAGAAAGAGGTCATATGTTCCACAATATTCCAGGATGCTCCACTTCACACTGGCGGCTTGTCCGATGCCCGAGGGATGCCCGAGGCAATGGCATCACTTACTCCAATAAACACCAGTCCTCAGGCTTAGTAGATCTTCCTTCTTGCCTAAGTGCGTGTCGTCAACTCCGTTCCCAACTAGCTCGCGTGTCTTCGTCACGACCTTCGAGTTCAAATGCAGCTCATGTTTAGCATATCTGATCATTGATTTCTAAGACACAGCAGCAGCACCGGCACTGATCTCATTTATCGCTCTTGTGCTTGTTTGCCTCCATCATCCATCCGGTTCTGGGATGCTGCATTTTCCAACTTTCGCCGTCAACACTCATCTTGCTTATCGTTGTGATCTCCACCCTGAGGTGAGTTTTGTCTTCCACTTATATTCCACGGCCCTAGGCCTGCATTACATTTTGGCCAATGCGCATCACAGACTAAACCAGCCGTTGAACGAGACGTCCTAAATAGTTTGTTCATGGTACGTACTTCACAGAAAAAACCGACTTGATTGAAGCTCGAGCATTGGTATCCCTCCTCGGATGTGGGCTATATGAATGCAATGCATCTCCAAAGACAAGGTTCTTTTCAAAATCCCATCAACTCAACTCAAAGAACATTCACGCAGGTCCCCGGTGTGTCCTTAACAAAATGTTTGAACCAACATATTTCCACAACTTGAAGATGAATTACTCTTGCACCATGGCTTCGACACCATTAGCCCCGGGGCCCACCTCTGGCTGACGCATCCAACTACGATTATTAAGTTCCCTTTACTGTGTTTTTGTTCAATTTCTAGTGTTCAACCTGGTGAATTTGCTCCAGGTCTTTGAGCGGAGGTCAACGATGTGCGCTGTGAGTGTCCCGGGATATTGATGTTCAAATTGGTAGTGACTCCTTGGTCGATATGTGTCGAGTGAGTTAGTAAACACATATTCTGATCCATTCCATCTCCCCAATTCTAAGTTCCGACGCCCTTCTCAACTACACAGTTCTGCCACAGACCGTTCAAATCACAGGTGAACCGACCACATTGTTCCTAAATCCGAATCTTTACCCCAAGATTCAATACCGCAATCTTCATTTACCGAATCAACTACGGGTAGTTTTGACGGGTTCTCGCCCTTGCGTTGATTGTTGGTACTTTCTCAGCCGCGCATTCGTGCTCTCCACTTGAACGTTAAACTCAGATCCAGTGAGCCGACGACTCGATTTTGAACTCGGGCTGATCTATAAATGTTTACTCGCAAATTTCATCGATTCAACGCTTTCTGACTACCCTCCTCTTTCCGAACCCAACACAGACTCTCTGGGCCTTCCCATAATCATATTCAACAGACCTCCTCGATGCCATCAATTTTTCCTTACTGCTACCTTGCTTCGAAGGCAATCACCACACCTGTTATTGAATTCTGCAGGCCAAGATCTCGATCTGCTTGTGATGTGACTGTTCAACGAAAAACTCCAGGTCAAACATTCACACGACCGCAGTCACTTGTACGCAGACTGAGACAGCGACTACGCAGCAACCGGAGTATGAGCCCCATATGCAGAACTCCATTATTAGAGGCTTAGTCTGGTTAGACGGCACTCAACGGAACGCAGAGCACAACCCTGGGAAAGTGGCTGTGCTGATTACGTAATACGGACCGCCTCCCGTAAATCTACATACTGCTGCAAAATGGCCAAGAGGCCCTCAAATTTTGCCCGGTCAGTATTCCGAATCGGGATGGACAATTTACCCACCCGCCAATCACGACTGCCGCACGGCCGGCGCGGAAAACCGAAGCTGTCCAGAGCCTGTTGCGATAGTGCACACTGCCTGGCAATGCGCTCGGTGTCTGGGTCCTTAGCGTACACGCCTCCTGTTGCTCCTGCCACCGCTAAATCTGTACCGAAGTTGTCCACACTGCCTGGGAATGTGATTGGTCTGGGTTCTTAGCGTACATGTCTCCTGTTGCTCCTGCCACCGCTATATCCTTATCGAAGACATCTACACTGCCTGGGAATGTGCTTGGTGTCTGTATCCTTAGCGTACACGCCTCCTGTTGCTCCTTCCACGGCTAAATCCTTACCGAAGTCGTCCACACTGCCGGGCAATGCACTCGGGTCTGGGTCGTTAGCGTACATGTCTCCTGTTCCCCTGCTACGGTTAAATCCTTACCGAAGTCGTCCACACTGCCTGGGAATGTGCTTGGTCTGGGTACTTAGCGTACACGCCTCCTGTTCTTCTGCCACGGTTAAATCCTTACCAAAGTCGTCCACACTGCCTGGCAATGTGCTTGGTGTCTCGGTGCTTAGCGCATATGCTTCCTGTGGCTCCTGCCACCGCTAAATCCTTATCAAAGACATCTTCACTGCCTGGGAATGTGCTTGGTGTCCTTACCAAAGTCGTCCACACTGCCGGCCAATGCGCTTGGTGTCTCGGTGCTTAGCATATATGCTTCCTGTGGCTCCTGCCACTGCTAAATCCTTATCAAGGACATCTACACTGCCTGGGAATGTGCTTGGTGTCTGTATCCTTAGCGTACACGCCTCCTGTTGCTCCTTCCACGGCTAAATCCTTACCGAAGTCGTCCACACTGCTGGGCAATGCGCTCGGGTCTGGGTCCTTAGCGTGCACGCCTCCTGTTGCTCCTTCCACGGCTAAATCCTTACCGAAGTCGTCCACACAGCCTGGCAATGCGCTCGGTGTCTGGGTCCTTAGCGTACACGCCTCCTGTTGCTCCTGCCACGGCTAAATCCTTACCGAAGTCGTGCACACTGCCTGGCAATGCGCTCGGTGTCTGGGTCCTTAGCGTACACGCCTCCTGTTGCTCCTGCCACCGCTAAATCTGTACCGAAGTTGTCCACACTGCCTGGGAATGTGATTGGTCTGGCTTCTTAGCGTACATGTCTCCTGTTGCTCCTGCCACCGCTAAATCGTTATCAAGGACATCTACACTGCCTGGGAATGTGCTTGGTGTCCTTACCAAAGTCCCTTACCACTGCTGGGCAATGTGCTTGGTGTCTGTATCCTTAGCGTACACGCCTCCTGTTCTTCTGCCACGGTTAAATCCTTACCGAAGTCGTCCACACTGCCGGGCAATGCGCTCGGTGTCTGTATCCTTAGCGTACACGCCTCCTGTTGCTCCTTTCACGGCCAAATCCTTACCGAAGTCGTCCACACTGCCTGGCAATGTAGCATAAGAAGACAGAGAATACTGAATACACCATAGCAGATACTAAATGCAAGATAGCAGATGACCATGCACTAAGGAGGAGTTTATACAGGAGTACTAGTATTTTGTGTTGGATTAGCAATAATTGCACTCGACGAATAGAACATAGGCCACGTGGGATCCACGTTGATGAGAAAGGTGACGGGCAAGCACCCTTCTTACGAGAATTGACCGCCTCAACTCACCGTCATTTGACCGAGAAGTTTGGCGCCATGGTCTTCGATGCCTATGATCTCGACTTTGGGAACACTGAGGCTGAGGCGTCGGGCAAGGACGTCGGGGCGGGGGTAAATGCTGATGATGAGGGCGAGGGGGATGATGTTGGCAGCGAGGACAGTGACAAGGAAAGTGAAGCTTCGGAGGGTGAGGACGCATACGGCGACAAAGATGAAGACAATTCAATGGGATTGAATACTTGCACCTCCGCTTGGCTCAACTTCAATTGCTTCATGATCAATGTTCAACCTCAATTGTTTGGTCTGCCTCGGACTGGTTGCTTTCCGGTGTTCTTTCATATCAACGAGACAGATACGGATCTACACTCAATGTCAACGACGCGGGGCCCCTTTCATATCAGAGTTGATTCTGGAAAGAGTGAATGGCAGTACACACAGCTAGCACTAGAATTATTCACCTCTTCATTCGTGCAAAGGTGAGTAGATCATTTGATTTCCTCCAAATGCCTTTTTCTTGCAACACTTTTAAGCAGGACATTGTTGCAGACCGAGCTAGTTTCCGAGACTACGCTACTATCACAATCCGCCCAAAAAGCTGGATGTCTAATTAGTTGAGTAGATTTGTGCTCTGATCAAATGCACAGGAAAAAAGAGAAAGGTACATGCTTAAAACAGAGGTGCTTAAAGAATTCAAGGCTACAAGAACACCTGAAAAAATTCAAGGCTACAAGAACACCTGTGAGGTCTCAACAAAACTTAGCACTAGTATGAACACTGTGCTATACTTAATTGGCAACTGTCAGAACTGTCTTTTCTGACAGTTGATAATATTCCGACACTTCTCAGACGACTCTAGCAATCCTTTCCTGGACTCTGGCATGGCCTGCACCTTGTGATCCGCAAAAATGGAAATCAAGGTTTCAAAGCAAAGCTCATACCAGCAGCAAGAATGGTTACAGGTCCTCCACGCGAACTTGCATCTCGAATGGAGCATTTAAAATCTCTTCTTTGCAACAGGTTTTCTGTTGATACGTGCTCAAAACGGCCCAACCCACCGTGACGCCATCAAAAAAAATTGGGCAGAACGCGGCTGTCTCGGTGAACTTAGCCACAGAACCATTGAATAAAAAGTCCAAGCCAGTTGTCTGAGCTGCACTACCCTATAATCATCTTAAGTATAAAATATCAATAAATGTTAACAATATACTCTATAATAATTGAGTATTTATAACATATAATGTATTTTTTATTTTTGATCTAGCAAATAAAAACTATTTTAAGCCTTTCTGATCACTTATATCATCTCATATATCCAATATAAGCAACAAAACAACCATACACTCAACATATAATATGATAATACAGAGCATATAATATAATAATACACATGCCGCTCAAATCAATGAGGTGGTTATTGAACAGTTTGACCTTTTTTGTCCTTCCCCTCCTTTTCTACATTCGACAATAGGTGAATAAAGCCCATCTCCAGAAAGCATTTCTAGTTCAGTTAGTAACTACAAGAGGAAATCACTATTCATGTCTCATATTGCTCAAGTAGTGATGTCTGTTCGGCTTCACCTGCTGTATAATCATAATATAATAACACTATATATATATGTTTGCTGCATCAAATCAGGTGTTCTTCCTTACTATCTCTCATAGCTTCGCACTGCACAGCCTCTCATATCTGCTCGTACACGGTGCACAACACCACAAGCCATACGGAAGTGACAACCCTTGCTTGTTCTAATCGGGCACCAATATTACGAAACACGGACTTCACGACCTATGATGCTGCCAACCGACACATGATGTCTAACAAACAAGGATTGTAGGCTTCTGGTTATTACTTTTGTGGAATATGCAAAAGATTACTTTGATATAATATAGTAATGCAGCACACACATGTATTTGTCTCACGAGGCAGTCTCCTTCAGACCCTTGTTGAGATATGTCCGTACAGACAAGGCTTAAGTGCAATTGTTAAATCATCGAATCTTGGCTACAAAAATCATGCCACAACACCAATTATAATTGACTATTCTAAACCCGTGTTGTACATGATTTTTAACTCAACTTCGGTGTCTGCAATTTTAACTCAAGTCTTCCTCGCGCATCGGTTCGTCGTCAGGCATTATCTTTCTTGGTCATGTTGAACAACTTGAACTTGGTCCTACCTCCGGCAGGGTCTCGAGGCTGACGAACAACCCACTAGTCTCTGATCTGATTACTGCATAATATTGATAATATATTATTCTGAACATTTCAGCATTGTTGAATACTTGCATGTCCACTTGGCTCAACCTCAATTGTCTGAACATGGATTCGGCTCTTTGCGGTGCGACTGTCTAGGAAAATCATATATATATATATAGTGTGGTCAAAATGTTCTTCTCTCGCTCAATCTGTAAGGACTTACACTGTTTTGGTGTGAATATGCGCACTTGATATGTGCTTGAAAAGTGCATATCACTGGTATTCATATATGTATGTTACATCTTAGACAAGTTTGTGAATGTATAATAGCAGTATCAGGTTTTTTTGTAAAAAATAACTTTTTTATTTTTTATTTTTTATCATAGTTCATATAATTGCTTCAATGTAAAATTATTGACTGAGACACACTAATTTAAGATGTGCCCACTCCACAAAGCGAGGTTTTTAACTCCGAAGGCAAAATTAAAATCTTCATAATCAATTTGGAGGGGGCACTATCCACATGTTCACTCTTTCTGTAATTGCCTACGGCCGGAGTCGGAGAGCAATACATGCCTGAGTCGCTCGACTCGCAGGAAAGATATCTGTACCAACGAATGTAGCATCAACCTAGCACGGTAGCACGGCTACTTTCATAATTTGAATACAAACCCAGCCTTCACGGCGGAAGAAGTCGCGTAATTGCAGGAACATCTTCTTCAGGATTCCCATCCATTGTTGACCCCGACGGCTGGAGAGTCGACATCAGCTCAGGGATTTTTTTTTGAAAAAAAAAAAAAAAAAAAAAAAAAAAGAGCAACTGACCGCTCCTTTGTCATCTCTCTCCTCCGCACGAGGGTGTGACCGTCCGTCGATATAGTTGTCCAAATAGCCCTGCTTCGCGAAGGACTCGGGGGAAATACACTGTGCAGTCAGGGTCTGTGGAGGCGCAGTGCCATCGGGAAAATAACGTACGGGCACGCTTTCGCTAAGAGTTCGGCCTCGACCTCTGATGGCCACGGAGTCCTTTTGGATGCTGTTCATGGCAGTGAAATGTCGTTTCGACGAGGAAAGGGACGAGTACTGTGCATACTTCGGTTGAAAACTTGCCGAGGGGGGACAGTCCATCGAATGAAAGATTTTAGATATTGTATCACTGGTACGCAAAGAGACCCCGAAGAAGGGAGGGAACGAAGGTCTGCCACACAGCGTGCATCTTTTTATGCGAGTCTGAAATTAGAACACTGACCCTGTCACCAATATGATGGATAGCACATTAAGCTTTGGAAGTCTCAAGGGCGCGGCATGCACGGTCCAGGCCTGGAAAAATCCAAGATCCTTATTGGATGTTCGAGGTAATCTTCGCTCGAACTCTGCTTAAGATTCCGAGCATCTTTGATCTCGTTCAAATTTCAGAGTACTAGTAGATCGCGGACATCTATTATACAAAAGGCAGTGGTCACGTGTGGGCTTTGTCTCTTTGTCTCAAGACAGATGCTCGGACAAACAATGGTCACTGCCACTGATCTCACTGTTCCGTTTCCGTTCTCCTTCGTCGTTTTCGCCTCGGGAATCCTTTGTTCTGCTACAGCCTCTGTTCTACCTGGATCCGAGCTTGGGCTTTGTTTCTTTCCCGCATAGTAACCTGGGTGTTTGGACTGGTACGAGATTCTGACGAGAAATTAACAGAATCACTGGGGAGTCGTTGATTCTCAAGTTTGTCGGCCTCTTGCTGAGCCAACGAGCTAATACCCCTGAGTTTTTTGTCCCACTGGTTTTTTCGTCTGCTCACCATGATTGAGTTAGATTCAAGAGTTCACTGCCACTGATCTCGCATGTTTCCGTTCTCCTTCGTCTTCGTTGCCTCGGGATTCGTTTTTTTTCCCGGGCTACAACACTTTGGACTCCGCTTTTCTCGTCTGGCTTCGGTTCTCCGCTCCGGGGCTTTTTACCCACATCGCCAGAAGCTCAAGGTTTACCGAGTTGCCCGGATTTGGCGACCACTCCACGGGAATCATGTCGGAAACAAGTGGATTAATTCACAGGTGTCTCAGAAATTCCGATCTACGGTACGGGAACCTGAACGGCCTACGAGTAACCACAGGGTTTTTTTTTTTTTTGTCTCGGTGTCAGTCGGTGATCTTGACTTTGAGTCTGGAGCAATCTCTGTTATTGAGTGGATGGGTTCACGAGACTTTCGGAGTCCCAGTCTATTTTACAGAAGTCTAGACAGCATACGAGTAAGCACAAGGTGATTTTGTTTGTCCCAGAGTCTGGATCTATCCCTGTTGTTTACGGCTTCCTGAATTATTCCACCATCCTTGGTAATGCTACGAGCGTTTCAAAAGTTCCTGTTTTGTTCGAGATCTAGATCATTCACGAGCAAATGGTAGCTCCGAGATCCCTTCTACGAGAGCGGTCCATGGCAGAACAAGGCCATAGAATCTTCATATCTGGGTACTCGCTGAATGGCTCAGTGTAAATGTCCGTTTACTTTGATGTTCACGGTGTCTGTTCATGGTCAATGTTCATGGCCATGGAGGACGCGAGGAACCAACCAAAGGTTGGTGACGAGTGTCCTCCTCATTTTCAGATGGAAGCTATTGATCTGGTGTATTTTAAGTTCGTAGCGTAGCACGAGTCCCTGCTAGTAGATAAAACAACAAATCGCGCTCGGTAACATCAACATCGATGTTCAGGATGCGGACTGGTCCGCGTTGTACGGAAGTTGAATGGGATTCAACTGTTCCGGTAAAAAGTCCGTGTAATACACTAGCATCAGACAAAAATTATGTTATAACGAGAGAAGAACAAAAATAATTAGGTCCCATTAACAATAAATATTGCACTGCAGGCAAATGCCATGACCGTGGGTTCATGGCATTTGATTGGCGGAGCTCACACACTTGCCATGGCGCTGGTGTGACAGCGAACAAAGAGTCTTTGACCTGCGTTAACATGGTTGGTGACCTGCACATCAACAAACAAACTTCACTAGCGTCTTGTAATTGCCTACCTTTGTCAAGTGTGATTTTTAGCTTAGACCCGACCACGTGTCTTGTGTGACGATGTTGACGAGCTTGGCCGGACTGAGTGTCTGAGAATGAAGCACAACCAGCTGAATTTTGCCGTCGGGACCGTTGGTCCCCTGTCTGCCACTTCTGCTCCAGCAGCTGGGTCACCCCCGAGCTCGTGTACTCACATTGTGGATGGAAGACTTTGAGCAAAGATGGTTCAGTTATGTAAAAAACCTTAGCAGCTCTAAAAATCAATAATTTTTTTTTTTCATTTTTGTGTTGCATTTCTATATGTGTGCGTTGTTAACCAATCTAGCTTTGAGATTTCATATAAAGACAACATTGGACGCGAAAGCTCTAGACTCTGTCATCAGACAGTAGACCTGTACCTGTGTATTGGTTGCTGCTCCATCGGGCTGTGGTGGTTGCTGCCCTTACAATAACTATATTTGTATGTATATAATAACTTCTGAAGCATAACCATACTTTTTAAACTTTTTGAAAGCTATCAAATTTCAAACTTTTCAAAGGCTATCAAATATACAACCGAACTTGAATAAAAAAGTTTTCTTTTCATAGTAATATATATATTGTTATAATAGAATTGTATTAACAAGAAGAAGCTTTGCAAAACAGAATTATGTAAGACAAGAAATATAATACATAACAAAGAAGAGGAGATCTCTGACTTTCTTGGGTTCTAACCGTCCTCCGTTATCTTCTTGTGATTGTTGAGGTTTTTTTTTCATCCTTTTTTCATCCTGCCAAACTGACTCATTATTCACGTAGATCATGAATCAATATCCAAGGAACTGGGGTACATGCGATACTCGGGGAATGTCGAAGGGCGATGGGGCATGTACATGTCGATGTATATATCATCGAGATCTAATTGCTGCATATTATCAGATTAATGCGTCCACTTAGTACTAGTATTATTATATAACTTTACATTGAAGCGATTGTATGAATTATGAAGTGCTAGCTGATACCTATTGTGGTCTATTGTAGTACAACACTGATACAAAAAGTTCAAGAAGTTGAAGAATTTACAATAAAAAAACACAATCATATGAATATGGCATTAAATCCGTGTGACCAAGGGAGGTTGACGACAAAATCCATGGATATGGATTCACAGGGCCGAGAAGGTATAGGATTTGGTATGTGGTAACCATATCTGTTGAAGTTGCTGACTTTGATCTTTTGGCATACGTCACACGAGTTGCAGAAGGCCATCACATCGGTCTTTATTTGCTTCCAGTGGCTCAGAGATCCCCATAACTTCTCGGGCCCTGCGTGCACAGATTCGAAGTGTGACTTGTATTCTTTAGATTTTCCGGAACGCAGAGCCGTGGCTGATAATCATCGTCTTTGAAGAATATGAGCCCGTTCAAGTCCTTGAAAAATCACCGTCCTGGGCTCCACTAGTAACATCTTTATTGTATAGATGTTCTATACGGGAGAAGCGGAAAGCAGCTGTCTACCTGGCTACAAAAACCATGCCACAACGCTAATTATAATTAACTATTCTAAACTCGTGTTATACATAATTTTTAACTAACTATTTCATTGCAAAAGATTACTCTAATACATTAAACATAATTTTTGTATAATAAGTATTGAATGAAATGAATTGCACCACAAGACCAAAACAACTCACCTAGTGGGAGCTAAGGAGCCGAGATTCACCTAGTGAGGGCTACGGCGCTCGGCTCCTTCTTCTTTTACTCCACACAATCAATCCACTGGTGCCACTTGTGTACCAAAAGTGGACGATAAGCACATCAAAAGACGGAGCTCTTTCTTTCTCAAGAATAAATTATGAATATTGTTTATGTATGTGAGCTACGGCGCTCGGCTCCTTCTTCTTCTACTCCTCTGGCTAGGCAGAGCCTCTTCCGAGGACCTATAGTCACATTCACCTTTTCTTTCTTTACAAAAAACAAAGAATGCAGCGCATATCTGTACCATACACTACATACTCTCTCTTTACAAAAAATGCAACGAATAGAAGAAGATCAGAAAGAAAGAGCTTCTTCAAAAAAAGCCGAAAGTAGGTGCAATCAAAAGACGGAGCTCTTTCTTTCTCGTTTTAATGAACTATGATAAAAAACACTTTTACATATCACACAAAAAACCTGATACTGCTATTATACATCCACATTTTTGTAGCCAGGATTTGATGATTTGCCGATTGCACTTAAGCCTTGTGTCTTGCACTTCTATGTTGATCTGAGTGTGCACCTCATTATTGAGTGACTATGCCAACACGTCAAAGCTAGAGATGAACCACTAAAATTGCTGAGTTGCAACCTGAGCTAGTAGCGTGTGCGGATATACAAGGACATATGCAAGCCAAATCACATATTTTTAATGAGCTTAATAGATACATGGAAGAAGAAAAAGATATATATATATTTAAAACAAACTTTACTAATCTTAATATTAACGATGTATTTTTTTAATTTACATTTTTTTCATGTAAAACGACGTTCCGCAGCTCTTTTCTTCAGCCCGCGACTCTCTACACTCAACAAAACATTCAATCGCAATGGTACGCGGTCTCCCCAAGTTATATCGCAACTCTGGCTCGGCGCTCATGGTTGCCCATACACAGCAGCGTTTCACTCCAACGCCGCCTGCCTATGAGGTGGCCGACCCCACCACAGTCGTTCCGCCGTACTCTGGACAATCACAACTTATCAGCAAAAATCCCCCAGCATACCTAGCACAATGTAGACAACATACCTCTCATACCACGGTAGCTTAACCCCTGGTCTGTAGCAATGAATAGCTGTGGGTATCAGCTACAGACTGCTATGGAAGTTCGCAGTAGTCACACGTGTGACTAAAATACCACCCATAGCTCTGTAGCGCTGTAGTAGCAATAGCGCGCTATACCACAATAGAGCTCATTGTAACTTGACTTCGCACTACTGAAAAGGAGGGCAGAGCAGACAAATAAATACATAATAGGATCAAATGAATACAAAAAACGGCTAGTGATACTACTCGGAACGCTCCCCATTCTCGCCCTCGCTTTCAGTCTCCTCGTCCTCGTCGTACTCCCGGATTGCGGCATCCAGGGCAGCTTGAGAAAGAGCAGACGGCGCTGCGACCGGCCCCATAGGTTGAGCACCCGAGTTGAAGCTTTGAACTGCGTGTGAGCAAATGTGAAAGCAAATCAGCGAAAAAAAAACTCACCGGCCGATGTTGTGAGCACGCGTCAAAATGTTCCCGAGGATGTCGCGAGGTGCCGTGTGCTTCTCAAAGTCATCCAGGCACTTGAGATGATCTTGATAGACGGATCGGTAGTCCGCCGCTGAGAACTGGACTTCGGTCTTGATCCCCGTAGCCCACTCGTCGATGGTGCACTCAATCTGTGGAAAGTCAGAATGGATTACATAAATAAAAGTAACGACGCACCGCCGTGAGAATGAGGGCAAATGCTGGCTTGGGAAGAGCGGGGCCGAAGAGTTCTGCGTGCGTGGCACCCTCATCGTGCTTGTTATTGAACCACATTGCGTTGATGGACTTCTGGATGATTTTGGCCTTGTACAGCCCCTTGCGCCCGTCAGCATCCGCAGGAGAAGTCTGCGAGCAAAGTTAGTTCTGGAGAATATATGACGACACCCAACTGACCTCGTAGCAGTAGCCCAGGCCCTCCTTCAAATCCTCAGCGAGCTTCCTATTCTTGCGGACGTTCTTCTTGTTTTGACCACTCTCAAAGCCAAAGACGAGCTCGGTGAGAGGGCGGGTTTTTGTCTTGAGCTCGCCGCGCATTTGGGACCCACGCCGAGTGATCTGCTGAGCAGTTAGTGGAGCGTGCACGACAGCGAGTGGCCTTACCAATTTAGCGATATCGGGTGTCATAGACATGTGCACCCCGAGCTCCTGGCACGCCCAGGACCAGGACTGCCGCAGCATCTGCTGCTCGGGGGTGTGCTCCGGAAATGCGTCCCGGGTGGCGAGTAGGCAGCGGAACCAGGTGTTGGTGATGCTGACCAACTCCTGGGTCAGGTCGTCGAAGTCCTTCGCGCGCGGACGGCCCTGGTGATTGTTGATCTTCTGGGCCTGCACAACTCGGATGTCGTCGTCGTCCGATGAGCGGTCCCGTTTGTCACCTGTGGCCGGCGAGCGTGAGCGACTGGGGCTGGCCTCGGGGCGACGACGGTGCCCTTGCGGACGAGGGCGACGGCCCCGGTCATCGTGGTCATCGTGGTCATCGTGATCATCGTGGTCGGAGCCTTGTGCAGGCTGGTTGTCGGGGGCGTGGCGCAGGTCGACCTGGACGCGAGCGGGAAAGACGTGGCCGTTGATAGACTAGACGAAGAAATGAAAATCTGACTCAGAACGATGATTACAAATCAATGACTCACTCGAGGACGAGGCGGCTCCGAATCGATATCCATTGGTGCAGCGAAGGCAGACTTGCGCCAGTCGCTGAGGGTCTCCGATGCGAGCCCGGAACTGGTGGGCCAAGCATTGTGTTGTCCCGAAGATCCAGCACGGCTGGCAGCATCGATCTTAAGTGAGATAGTTAGATACATGTCTGAGATGATGAATGTGAGAAGGGCGTACTATGTGTCGAAGATCCTGGGCAGTGCGCTCATGAGTATGTCCGCGGCTGGACTCGCCCCCAGGTGCTGAGTGGGCCGGTGTGCTTGGGATGCGGCTATTGCGCTGCTGGAGAGCCTTCTTTTTGATAGGGAGCTCGACGTTCCGGGAGGTGAACTGTAAAGCCTCAGCATACACATCCAGACGAGAGAACAAATACTCACAACTGTGTCCTCGAACGGCACTGGCTCGGGGCCCGTCTCCCGCTCGCGCTGCTTCTTGGCAACTTTGGCGCTCTTGGCAGCTTTGCGAGCTTCGGCGTCTTTCTTCTCGGCGCCTATGTCAAGGTCAGTACATGACACGTTGGCACCGGAAAGAGGATGACAGCTCACGAAGCTGAGCTTCCTTGTCGCTGGGACGGCGGATGCGGCGACCGCGAGCGGGTTCTTCTTCTTCGTCCTCAACTTCTTCTTCATCATCTGAGTGGTCGGATACTGAAAGTCAGGTCAGTGAAAGCAAGGAGAAGAGAGGGATGGAGACATACACAACTGTGAACTCAATGTCGTCGTACAGTGTTTTAGCTCGAGGGTGAAGCCATATCTGATATAATATAGTAATGCAGCACACATATGTCTATCTTCTCATATGTCTTACAACTTTTTTTAGAACTGCGCTGTAGAGTTACCATTTGCATATCACACAAGAGTCATAAAAGCAAGATAAGTTTTTATTCGCTAGATCAAAAATAAAAAAACATTATATGTTATAAATACTCAATCATTATATCACCATATCGTCAGCATGTACATGATCTAATTGCTGCATATTATCAGATTAATGCATCCACTTACTACAATAGATCACAATAAGTATCAGCTAGCAAACCAACTGCTAGCCTCACTAATAGATAAGCAATTAATCTGTAAGGAATTTGAAAATGAGGACACCTGTGGGACTGAAGTGATTGCTAGGTTCTTTATTTCACATTCTCTTTCCTTACTATTCATCATAGCTCACCATTTATCTCAGTTGAATGTTAATGAACATTCAAAAAATGCAGCACAGTTATAACTGATTCTTATTTCTCTTGGATTTTACTATATGAATAGAATATATAAAAGGCAATCTTCTACAGCTTCACAATCAAATACGGAAACCTTTAGAGTCGTTGCTCATTCTATCTTTCTGGTCACTTATATCATCTCATATATCCAATATAAGCAACCTATCTGATCAGCTCTAAAAGTCAATTGATTTTTTTTTTCACTTTTGTGTTGCATTTCTATATGTGTGCGTTGTTAACCAATCCAGCTTTGAGATTTCATGTAAAGACAACATTGGACGCGAAAGCTCTAGACTCTGTCGTCAGACAGTAGACCTGTACCTCATTTGTGGTTGGATTTTCCCTGTTGTCGCAAATCCTGTTGCATATTTATATTTATATTTATATCTAATTTATTGCCGCTACGCGAAGTTGTAAAATAAAGTACGATCATTGAGATTGATGGTGTACTCGAGAAAGAGACTAAAAAGAGGTTTTCAGTGCTGATGTCACGCTACAGGACTTTTAGCCTGGACTCTCAAACTCAAACGAACTAATATGTTGTTTTCCCTTGCAATGGACCTATCCATCTGTGCTATACATATTGTGAACAGGCCTCTCTCTTACCGCTTCGTTCTTATCTTGCTAAGATCTAATTCACCATATTTGATACATGCGTACATATATATTATCGTGATCTGATTACTACATAATATTGATAATATATTATTTTAATTTAGTAATTTGGTTTGCATATGTGCTTGTATATCCGTGGCTAGGGTTGCGACTCAGCCTAAAGTTTTAGTAGTTCTTCTCTGGCTTTGACGTGTTGACAATAGTAATAGAGTCACTCGATAACGATAGAAGACATTTCTCCATATAAAGCATAGCATATTGGTTTTTATATTTTCACTCTCACATGATATATAGGCATGACATATAGTTCTATACAATTTTATAAGAATAAGTATTGTGTAGAAGAAGAAAAAACTATGTAACTTATATCATCTCCCATATCTAATATAAGCAACCAAACAACTATCACTCAGCATATAATATGATAATACACATGTTGCTCAAATGAATCAGCCAAATCTATTCAATAATGCAAGCACAGAACGTACCGGGAGCGGCCCATGGTATGGTACCCAGGGCTGTCGAGCGTCGGGTCCTGGGCAAAATGTGTTGCTCTGGTCGTCGTGACGGAGTTCGGGAATATTGGAGTATAGAGTCGTGAAGGGCGCACGGTTGGGTTGTTGGTCGGACATTTTCTAGGCAGTAAAGTCAACGAGAGCAATGCAGGAGAGAGGAAGTTGTATACCTTTGAAGACCCATATGTTCTGCTTTTAACCTCCCAGCGTTCGGAGACATCGGCCTTGTTGCTTGCGCGACAGAGTCGTAGCGCTAGAAACGATGCCTGCACACGCACAGTGGCCAGGACAACTGGAAAGCAGCGTGCATTAGTTATGAAATCTTCGGTCTGAGCATGGATTGTGGAGCAAGTGTGGCCTGAAATGGCTGGAGACCAGCCATCCACAAGGGAGCCATTGCAACCCGTTATGTGGGTTATGGGTCTGGGACTGAAAAGACGCTAAAGTCCACTGTACGCACCAATGCGCTGGCAAAAGACACAGGCAAACAACCTCCCTGCACGTCAATCATACCGACACAGTGCCAATTTGCAGCCAAGTGGGTTGAGTTAAACAGTGGAGCAAAGTAGCAAGAGGTTTGAGTAGCCATAGACGATGTGTGAAGGCGTAGGAGGGAAGAGTGCCAGCAAACGATGAAGATGAAGCGAAGAAGGATCCGTGTCACAGCCACACGGCCATCACTCGACCGTCCTAATCCGTCTATTCGAGGCTTGAAAAAGTCTATTGGGGGGGTACCTACCCCTCGTTCAGATTCGGATTATACAGTGGTCTATTCGAGGGTCTAAGCGAGATCTGAGTCCGATGGGGTCCTGATGGCTGCTCGGCATTCCGGCGCAAATTGCTCAGATATTCATTTGGAATATTTAAGTCTTACGGGAAGTCTCCCATTACTAAACAAAGTTTTTCACATAAAATAATTAGTTAACATTGAGAATATCCAACATAATTTTAGTCAATAGTGTATGCGAAAATAAAAATATGCAATATCATATTATATGTTGAGTGTATCTTTGTTTTATTGCTTATATTGGATATATGAGATGATATAAGTGACCAAAAAGATAGAATGAGCTTAAAATAGTTTTTATTTGCTAGATCAACATAACTTTAGCCAATAGTGTATGCGAAAATAAAGATATGCAATATCATATTATATGTTGAGTGTATCTTTGTTTTATTGCTTATATTGGATATATGAGATGATATAAGTGACCAAAAAGATAGAATGAGCTTAAAATAGTTTTTATTTGCTAGATCAAATGTGACTACAACTGAAATGTCTCGCTTTCGGAACATTCCATCCCATGTGTCACCGTCCTCTGAAGATGTTGCAATGAAGTCCGCCCAAGCATTGTGTAGTAGGTGCGAATTGTCAAAGTGCTACCACTTTCTCATCTCCAGATTGGAACGTACAACTTGTCTTGTTAGTATCTGCTATCGTTCAGCTATGTCTTAATTTTTTATTATTTATTATTTTTATCTTTGTATTAAAATAATATATTATCAATATTATGCAGTAATCAGATCACGATCCGTTTTATCTTTATCGTTTGATCACCATCACATTATAAATAGTATTCTCAGATCTTAAGATCTCTTTTTTCTCTGAACATTTCAGCATTGTTGAATACTTGCATGTCCACTTGGCTCAACCTCAATTGTCTGAACATGGATTCGGCTGTTTGCGGTGCGAAGATTCAAGAATACTCAAGAGTCCTAATAAAACTAGAGGCCGGCTGCTATCATAAATAATATTCTCAGATCTTAAGATTATTGTAAGGCTCAAGAGGATGACCCTTGGCAATTACCATACGATTCAAGTTGCCCTGATTTACATACGATTCAAGTTGCCCAGATTTACTTTACTATCGTCTCACATTGCACTCAATCGAACTTGGTTTTGTGACTCGGGCTTGACACCGAGCTTTCCTGGATTCCTCAACACCTCTTTTGCAGTAGACTATTGAATGCACAGGAGTAAAGAAATGATATGCATGTTATCAAGAATTTAGACAAAAGACAAGAGGAATTAAATGCACTATAATTCTGGAATATGAATTTTAGTAGCCATTTGCAATACCAAAGGCACTCAAAAAGATTGTCTCTACATGAAGTTGCTGATATATCTATTGATTTGGTGGTGTTAACTATTATCTAATTATTATCTAACAACAATTCAATTAATTGTATTTCTTTAATTATTATCTGACTCTTATAACTCTTACAACTTACATTGCAGTCAAGTCCGCCCACAGGGCAGGCATTGTGTAGTAGGTGCGGATTGTCAAAGTGTTATTGTTAGCATTTGCTATCCTTCAGCTGTGTCTTACAGTCGTTTTTTTTACTTTTACTTTTTAAAGCATTACTATTGCGCGCACCAACTTGTCGACTTGCGCCTACAACCACCTCGTTGCACACCTCGCCCGCCCTGGACTCCCAGACGATCCTCTCTTTGTCGGACGTCGAAAGCAGTCAGGCGCCAGCCGCGGGGCCTTCACTCGAAAAATCTTCATCGATTGCTTGAAGGCCTGTCTTACCACTCTTGGTATTGCCTCCGCTGGGTACTCCGGCCACAGCTTTCGCCGTGGAGCTGCCACCTGGGCTCGCATGGTGGGCCTGTCGGATTTGGACATCCAACGCCTCGGCCGTTGGACATCCGACTGTTTCAAGCTCTACATCGATACTCAGCCCGACGTTATTGTCGCACTGAATCGCCGGCTTCATACGGACCCCCCGGCCGTTGTTGCAACCGCGATACTTGTGCCGCCGTCCCAAGTTTGGCGCGACGACGATGCCCTATAGGATTCAACTCTGCACTCTTTGGCCACAGCCCGTTGCATGCGCTGTCTCAGTCAACCGCTGACGCACTGCCTGTTTCTGTGGGTTTCGCCCCGAGAGCGCTCGCTGCGAGGGAGGTTCCACCTCTCCTCCACTCAAATACATTTCCTTTCCTTTCCTTCCTCCTCCAGTGCGTGCTCCCGAGGCATTCCTCAGAAGGAAAAAAACGAAAAAAACACTCAGATAGAGGAGATTCATGGAGCTCAAATGGCAACACTTGTGATCATACACTCCTTAAAAGTGTTGCAAGAAAAAGGCATTTGGAGGAAATCAATTGATCTACTGTGCTTTGCACGAATGAAAGAAACTCTCAAGCTGTCCTCGTCCCATTCGTCCCGTTGCTGTGTCGCTGTTTTTTTCTTCTCATTGCTTCAGACCTACAAATTCCCACTGACAAAGGAGACCAGGGATAAACATGATTGGCCATAGCCTTGTGCACATTGTAGTTCTGACATCAAACTGCCGCTCAGCCGCCGTTCAATTTCTGCGACTAAATGGTCCCGCTTTTGAAGCCAGCCGTTGTGCCAATAATCTACTTAACCCTAGGCCCAAGCCCGACCCCAGCCCGACCCGACCCTGCCCGACCCTAGGCCCGACTCAAACTAGGGTCGCCTGTCCATTAGAATAGATTTTCTAGGAGCCAGATTGATTTGAGCATTTAATGTTCTCTTTCTCTTATTTTTTCCGTGATTTTTTTTATAGCTACATGATCTTTACTGCTGTTAAATTGTCCAGGCCCGTCGTTGTGAGCCGGTTGCCGTGGAGGTAGAGCATAAATCACCGTATCTTCCAAGCCTTTGGGTATACAGCCGCGGAGGGTGGTGTCGTGCTACAACACCTCCGCGTCGGCGTACAGGGTGGCAGCGTCGGACTTCGGTATCCTACGGGGACGGTATTTTCTGTCATGATGCCCATCGTCGTCGGTGGATTGTCAGTCGAGGACGCGGACCTGACAGTCGTAGTCGTATCTTGCGTGCTCAAGTATGTGCGTCGGGTGCGCATCCTTTAGAGGGTGCAGGAATCGGTAGAAGCTGACGCACCTCGTGCTTTTCTTTTAGCTTGCAACATACACTATTGGCTAAGATTGCAACTCAGCTTGAGTTTCTGGTGGTTCCTCTCACTTCTAGTCGATATGATTATATATGTACATGTTAGATGTTTGCATACTTGCAATATGTTGTTGGATATTTGCATACACTTCTAGTCGATATCATTATATATGTATAGATATGATTAGACCACATGTGAAAGGCGCACTTTTTGTGAATTTCATTAGTTCTACCTCACGCACACACCTCAATTGACTTTATAGCGAGCAATCAATGTTAAATCTGATTACAATAGCAGCAAAAATTGTTTATCTCTCTAATTGCTGTTTTAATTTGAAACCAAATGGTCGTCATTGG
This sequence comes from Mycena vitilis, assembly GCA_029203975.1. NCBI lineage: Eukaryota > Fungi > Basidiomycota > Agaricomycetes > Agaricales > Mycenaceae > Mycena > Mycena vitilis. The sequence goes on from JARGYF010000161.1 coordinate 88,496, forward strand.
TTCATATTTTTTAACTATGAGTACGTCGACATATTGTCGATCTGTTTTCACGGGCAATGCTATCGTCGAATCATCAAATTCTGGCTACAAAAACCATGCCACAACGCTAATTATAATTAACTATTCTAAACTCGTGTTATACATAATTTTTAACTAACTATTTCATTGCAGAAAGTTTGTATGATTAAGTTTGCTCATATGATAATTGTTGCTAAGTTTTTGATGTGTTAGTTAAGCGGTTGTCCCGTTCAGAAGAAATGTCGTGGAATACACAATCACATGACCGCGAAGCGGAATTCTGGCCTTGACAATCTCAGATTCTGCCGCAAGGTTTGAGCAAAGTAGTATGTCCATGGATTTGCAGTATTGTGGATGAAACTTTGGCTGAGGTGTCCTGCCGGTCAGCAAACTGGCACAGCTCACGGGAAGCAGATTCCGCTGCCGCCGCTGCTGCTAAAGCTTTACTTGTTTTTTCCTGCGACCACCAAGGTTTGAGCAGATTCCAGTCCGGCCGCTAAGGTTTTACTGGTTTTTTCCCTGCGGCCGCTAACGTTTGAGCTGAGTAGTATGTCCATGGATTTGCAGCATTGTGGGTGAGACATTGGCTGAGGTGGTCTGCAGGTCAGCAAATTGGCACATCTCACGGGAAGCGGATTCCACCGCTGCTGCTAAAGGTTACTCTGATGTATTCAAAAAATGCAACACAATTATAACTGTATTACATGTATATGCAACACAATTATAACTGTATTACATGTATATACCGGTCTCGATATGATGTCTGACAAACAAGGAAAACATCGGCCTAAACCCCGAGTCAATGCCACATTCTCTTCTCTGCACATTTCACCTCGGACCGCTCTCTCTTTCTGCCAGCGCCGCAACACGGCTTGGCGCCGTCTCGTAGACGTCATTTCTGAGCTCGTTTGTGTCATTGCCGGTGATTACGGAAAGAGTGCCCATGTGGATGACTGCAATTTTTGAAGACCTAATTATTTTTACTGTGTTCTTGTTGTGGCATGACTTTTTGTAGCCAGGATTTGACATCATTTTTTCAAGCTTTTTCTCGTTCTCGTTCCGATTTTTTTTTTGGCTGATTATAAGTATCTGAGACGAAATGTACGTTTTTGATACATGAGTACATATATATCATCATGATCTGATTGCTGTATATTATAAGATTAATGCATCCACTTACCACAATATCAAAATTTTTTGGTCTAACATATCACAAAAACGTCCCCCGGTATATATATGTCTGTATATACAAGCAACGGACAATACTGTCAAATCCTGACTACAAAAATCACAACAAGAGAGCAATTAGTTCGAAAGTATAACACGCAATAGCAGCAAGAGCAGCCTTACAGCTATTTGCAGAACATAAGGCGCGGATGATTTTTTCCGCTTTTGGATGGTTTTTGTCATCATTTCTCATCTTCCTTCTAGCGGCCTCAGTTTTGAGCGGAGCTCCCTAAAAACAAGCGCGTTCAACTCCTACGCTTGAATTACAGTGCATAGGCTATTCAATATATATTTTTGGGGCCTCAACTACGCTGTGCTTGGAATTGCGCTTTTTTACAATAAGAGATGATAAAAAATACTTTTACATATTACATAAGAAATCTAATACTGCTATTATACATCTACAAACTTGATACTGCTACCCTACACCATGGATAGTAACACGACCAAATTTGCGTTGTAGCATGATTTTTGTAGCCAATAAAGATGTGCTATGTTTTTTGGCGTTGTGGCATGATTCCTGTAGCCAGGATTTGATGATTGCACTTAAGCCTTGTCTGTACGGACATATCTGAACAATGTCCTGCTAATGAAAATGTGGTATGTTTCATGTTAATTTTTGTAGCCAGAATTTGACGATTGCACTACGATTGCACTTAAGCCCAATGTCCTGTTAATGAAAATGTGCTATGTTTTTGTTAATGTTCTGGTTGTATTTCATGATTGCCTTATGAGCTTTATCGCTCAACAAAGCATAGTCAAGATTCCTGTAGCCAGGATTTGATGATTGCACTTAAGCCTTGTCTGTACGGACATATCTGAACAATGTCCTGCTAATGAAAATGTGGTATGTTTCATGTTAATTTTTGTAGCCAGAATTTGACGATTGCACTACGATTGCACTTAAGCCCAATGTCCTGCTAATGAAAATGTGCTATGTTTTTGTTAATGTTCTGGTTGTATTTCATGATTGCCTTATGAGCCAGGATTTGACGATTGTCTACTTATAGCAACACCTTTATCGCAACAGCTTTATCGCTCAACAAAGCATAGTCAAGAGTCAAGAAAGATAATCAAGAAAGAATAGTATTTACTTTTATCTTTTATGATAATCTTAGGATATAAACACGAACTTCATGATTATACTACCAGAGCACTCGGCCCATCCACATCTCACAAAAATCTGAGACAAAAAAACTTCCGCAATTGGCCACAGAGAAATTCAAATGCCCGTCGTCCCTAGCTGCTGCATGCACCTCACCGCGCGACATTTTAAGTAGAAATATTCAGGGTGTCAATGTGAAGCTTATTAATAGTGGGAGACTTGAGTCTAAGGATGCTGTGAACTTTTAAGCTCATTCTATCTTTCTGGTCACTTATATCATCTCATATATCCAATATAAGCAACAAAACAACGACACACTCAACATATAATATGATATTGTATATCTTTATTTTCGCATACACTATTGGCTAGGGTTATGTTGGATATTCGCATACACTATTGGCTAGGGTTGCGACTCAAGTTTTTGGTGGTTCCTCTCACTTCTAGTCGATATGATCATAACGTACAACGACACACTCAACATATAATATGATATTGTATATCTTTATTTTCGCATACACTATTGGCTAGGGTTATGTTGGATATTCGCATACACTATTGGCTAGGGTTGCGACTCAAGTTTTTGGTGGTTCCTCTCACTTCTAGTCGATATGATCATAACGTACAGGTATGTGCTTTTCTTTTAGCTTGCAATAAGTTGTTGGATGTTTGCATACTTAGCGAGACTAACGGAAATACAGTTGCCGTTCAATGTCTAGTTCAACCACCGGTAAGCCGTCCTCCGCAATTGTCGACCTATCATCTAGTGATATACGATCAAATGGCTTCTCGCAATACAAAGGATTAATACACACAGGAAATAAAGGATATGTCAAGGGAACCCCCCTTTCGCACGCCCCCTCCGGTCGTTGGCCCCGCCCTTCCGCTATCGCAACAGCAAGTCTTAAGTCAATAAAGCATAGTCAAGAGTCAAGAAAGAATAATCAAAAAAGAACAGTATTTACTTTTATCTATTAGTGAGACTAACCAACTGCTAGCTGATATTTATTGTGGTCTATTGTGGTAAGTGGATGCGTTAATCTGATAATATGCAGCAATTAGATCTCGATAATATATACGTCGGCATGTACATGCTGACGATATGGTGATATAATGATCGAGTATTGGCAAGAAAGAATAATCAAAAAAGAACAGTATTTACTTTTATCTTTTATGGTAATCTTGGGATATAAACACGAACTTCATGACAGAGCTGGATTCGTGCTCGCAGCTATGCAAACGAAAGCGAGACATGGGATATAAACACGAACTTCATGACAGAGCTGGATTCGTGCTCGCAGCTATGCAAACGAAAGCGAGACAGTTTCTTGCTCTCTAAGCAGTCCCTCGCTGTGTCTGTTACCTTCCAAAAGGTACGTTTTCCCTCTAGAAGTTTTGCAAAGCAAGACAACAGTATATTTTGCGGACTCTAATCATATATTGTTATGTAAAGTAGCTGTGATGAATTTAAGTCGTTTTTGAAGAGTGTTATACATAATTTTTAACTAATTATTTCGTTACAAAAAATTACTCTAATACATTAAACATAATTTTCGTCCGTTAACTCGAAGCAAGCGGCGGAGCAAGATAGACACGAAGCGCTCGCCAATAACGACAGCCAGCGCAGCCAAATCCTCTGCGAATGCTCGAGTGGCTCCACTTGAGTGTCCGTAAGGCCAGATCAATACTCTGGCATTGGAGATGGTGCAGCGGTCATGTGCAAATTGCTGACATCGCTCCCAACGGCCACGCCCGCTCATCTCAGGCGGCGCTGACAGTGCGTTGCAGCAGGGGAGCCGTTCACCCAACAGCGCCCGACAGGTGCATCCCCCCAGCTCCAGCAACAAGCGGACGAGGGCCCCAGCACCAGTAGCGCCCCGCGCCCAGCACCTCCACAGCACGTCCAGCACGTCCTTCTCCGCCGCCTCACGAGTAGGAAAGTCGAGCCGCGAGGTGCATGCAGCAGCTAGGGACGACGGGCATTTGAATTTCTCTGTGGCCAATTGTGGAAGTTTTCTTGTCTCAGATTTTTGTGTGATGTAGATGGACCGAGTGTTCTGGTATAATTGTAGCCAGTATTTGACGATTCGATGATGGCAGTTAAGCCTTGCCCGTGAAAACAGATCGACAACATGCCAACGTACTCATAGTTAAAAAGAAAGCATAAAACAAATCATGCATTCTTCAGCTGTATCTTATGTTTTTACTCTTCAAAAACGACCTAAATTCATCACAGCTACTTTACACAACAATATATGATTAGAGTCCGCAAAATATACTGTCGTCCTGCTTTGCAAAACTTCTAGAGGGAAAACGTACCTTTTGAAAGGTAACAGACACAGCGAGGGACTTAGGCCCTTGTGAGCTTAGAGAGCAAGAAACTGTCTCGCTTCCGTTTGCATAGCTCCGAGCACGAATCCAGCTCTGTCTCAACTGATCAGATATCTAGCTTTTTGAGCGGACTGTAACAGCTCCAGCAACAAGCGGACGAGGGCCCCAGCACCAGTAGCGCCCCGCGCCCAGCACCTCCACAGCACGTCCAGCACGTCCTTCTCCGCCACCTCACGAGTAGGAAAGTCCAATTTGGATCCCGCTGGTCACCGTGTGTGACCAGCTCCGGGGAGCGAGGGCGTCGGGGCGGGGGTAGATGCTGATGATGAGGACGAGGGGTATGATGTTGGCAGCGAGGATAGCAACAAGGAAAGTGAAGCTTCGGAGGGTGAGGACGCAAAGACAAAGACGATTCAATGGGAGGCAGCGACACAAGTTCGGAAGACGAGGGCAAGCCGAAGTACAACGAGATGTTCGCCGGCTCCGAATCGGATGGTTAGATAATTTGGCTTCGGATATCTCTGCATTTCCAGTTTACTTTTATAGCTATTTAAAGCATTTAGCTAACCTTTGCGAAACTTGATACTGCTACCCTACACCATGGTGATTGAAAGGTTTTGTTGAGTGTAAGAGTCATGAGCTGGAAATTAGTATTTGGACCTATAAACTATTTTTTAGTATCTGACATTCTTCAGTCATATCTGATTTTTCTATTCTTTAAAAACAACCCTAGAGAAAGGAAAAAAGGATAGTGTGAGGTGAATAAGCTCTACAACTTTAGGCATATTAGTCAACGATGTATTCCTCATTTGAAAAGTGCTCACAATTAGGAGGTATGAACACATAGACTATCCGTGAGATCTGAAGGACCCTAGCATCATATGGGAAGACAGCTGCTTTCGGCTTCTTTTCAACGGTCAAGTGCTAAAAAAAACATCTGTAGTAACTGCAAAACTCAGTTAGCCGTGCGTCTCTTCACACACATTAATTAATACAGCATCTCAAAACAGTATACCAAACAATATACACAATTAAGAGGTGTGAACGCACATAGACTATCCGTGAGATCTGAAGGACCCTAGCATCATATGGGAAGACAGCTGCTTTCGGCTTCTTTTCAACGGTCAAGTGCTAAAAAAAACATCTGTAGTAACTGCAAAACTCAGTTAGCCGTGCGTCTCTTCACACACATTAATTAATACAGCATCTCAAAACAGTATACCAAACAATATACACAATTAAGAGGTGTGAACGCACATAGACTATCCGTGAGATCTGAACGACCCTGGCATCATATGGGAAGACAGCTGCTTTCGGCTTCTTTTCAACGGTCAAGTGCTAAAAAAAACATCTGTAGTAACTGCAAAACTCAGTTAGCCGTGCGTCTCTTCACACACATTAATTAATACAGCATCTCAAAACAGTATACCAAACAATATACACAATTAAGAGGTGTGAACGCACATAGACAATTAAGAGGTGTGAACGCACATAGACTATCCGTGAGATCTGAACGACCCTGGCATCACATGGGAAGACGGCTGCTTTCCGCTTCTCCCGTATAGAACATCTATACCTGAAATGGAACTTCTGAAGCAATTCTAAACAGTGATAAAAAAAAAAATGGGAAAAAAAATCCCTCATCTGCATCGGTCAACAACGCACACACACACATAAAAATACAACACTCCTAATTTGAATGTTCATCCCTCATCTGTATTGGTCCTCATCTGAATTGGTCAACAACGCACACATACGGAAATGCGACACAAGAGCCAAAAATAAAAATAAAATAAAATAAAAAACTGCTTTGAGAAAGTCTTCCATCCACAATGTGAGTATACAAGCTCGGGGGCGACCCAGATGCTCCAAGAGCAGAAGTGACAGACAGAGGACAAACGGTCCCAACGGCAAAATCCATCTGGTTGTGCTTCATTGACAGGCACTCAGTCCGGCTAAGCTCGTCAACGTTGTCACGCAAGGCACGTTGTACTGGGAGGTTGTAGGTGATGGGAGAGAGGATCAGCGAGCAGTTAGATCACATGGCATTTGTAGCGCATTAGGCGCCGCTTCGAGGCATCAGAGAAGCAATCACACCTTGTCTCTGCACTTCGTCATGCACTTTGCTGTTCCACTATCCATCTGATCCCCAAGCAAATAGTTTCAATTGGGTTGACTTACATTGCGGAGGTTTGGTTATATGACAAGCTTAACAACCAGGGTGAACGGAAGGACAACACATCACTTGTGTCGTTTCAGCATCCAGATAGTACGCACCACAAACGGGAACATTTCGTCTGTGGATTCGATGCTCGGCACCCTCGCCCGACCTTCGGTCGGCTCGAGTGCCTCGCGGAGGGTTGTAAGTCTTGCATGTCTTGGACCGGAGGTCCTAAATATGTTCCTTTCAAATCATATTGTAAGCCAGCCAATAAAAGAGACAATGATTGCATATATGGTGCGAGGCGAGGTTGCTTGCTGATGGTACAATGTGGATGGGGCTTGTACGCATTGAATATGTGTTGATAGGTAGCTGCCTCAAATTGTCATTCGGTGTTTGTGACCAGCATCTTTTCAGTATCGGACGGAAGTTCAAAATTAACTTTATCTAAACCAACCTTGATTGTTGCTTGATCGCATGTATCTTGCACGTATTCCCAACTTTTTTAGTCGGTGGAGGCTCACAAAAACCGTGGCATTGTGCTCCTGCAGTGAAGAGGGGGGCCGTTTGACCCCTGTATCAGATTCACGTGCACTCTGTGTTTTGCGAAATAGACTCATTTTTGTCGAAGTGGTCCGGGTCTTACCGGAAGATCACGGAAGTTACCGGTCATCACGTGAGCCTTGTAAAATTGACCAAAACACATTTTTTTTGAAGAGGTACAAAAACCCACTACTAAAGATAGTGGGAAAAAAATCCTTACACAGTGGGGAGATGAGAGTAGTGTTCTGCCATAAGCGCTTATTAAGGGTCGGGATTTTGGTTGAGGCTTTAGCTCTTACAGCTGTTTGCGGAACATAAGGCGCGCGCCGTTTTTTCCGCTTTTGGACGGTTTTTGGCATCATTTCTCATATCCCTTCTAGCGGCCTGAGTTCTGGCTGAAACGTTCTGAAATTACTCGCAATCGTTTTCTACGCATGGAATACAGTGCCCCCGCTACTCGGAACATATTTCTGGACACAGGGCCATTAGTTATGAGTGGCCAAAAATATTGGACCACCTCCTTGTACCTCCAGTGAAGTGCATCAGGTACTTTGATTGAGAAGAATTCGATTCACATCCTCTCAGCAGGTGCGCGACACGCACCAACATTGTCACGTTCACCTGTCGCACATGTCGGCATCAGTCACATGCTACGCGTCTCTTCCTCTTACCACCATGCCACGGAAGAAGCCCGTACAGCCAGTGCGCCAGCACTACTCCAAGGACCTGAAAATGCGTGTCATCTACCAGGCTTACACACTGGGGAAGTCGAGTAAAGAGATTGCGAAAGATTTGAATCTGCCGCTCCGAGTTGTCCAACGCGTCAAGAGTACCTGGGCCGAAATTGGGGAGGTATGTCGGGATCGCAGGCATAAAGGAGGAGCCCCTCTTCTGTCCACCGACAATACCAAGGTCTCACACTGTCACCACGTTGTGTCGCTTGCTAATCTATGCCAGTTCATGCTGGCCCTCATCGAACATACACCCGACATCTACCTCGATGAAATTCAGGAGCATCTGTTCATTCAGCATGATGTAGATGTCTCGCTTGCAACGATTACTAGGACCCTTCATCGTCTCGGTATTGGGTCAAAGAAGGTGCGCATCACAAATATAATCTGTTCTACTCCGCTGATCTTGGAGCACAGTTATCTCGACAAGCTGCTGAGCGCTGTGCAGACGCTCGCCGTGATTTCGTCATGGAGATCGGAAACGAGCCTGCCGAGCGCATCGTGTGCGCCGACGAGTCTGCTGTCAATATCCTCACTTCTTACCGTCGAAATGGTTGGTCCATGAAAGGTCTCCGTGCTCGAAAGCGTTGCTGCTTTGTTCGTGGAACGAGGTACAATTTCTTGACTATAGTAAGCCGTTGCTGACCGATCTCACTGGCAGGTACTCACTGCTACCTGCACTTTCAACGGACGGTATCATTTACAGCCACATCAAGATGGGCGGCTACAATGGAGACCAATTTTTGTTGTGGCTGGAGGGCCTGTTGACTGTAATGAATCCCTATCCTGCGAAGCACAGCATTTTGGTTCTGGACAACTGCCGCATTCATCACGTCGAAGGTGTGGAAGAGATGTGCGAGGAATTTTTGTTGTGGCTGGAGGGCCTGTTGACTGTAATGAATCCCTATCCTGCGAAGCACAGCATTTTGGTTCTGGACAACTGCCGCATTCATCACGTCGAAGGTGTGGAAGAGATGTGCGAGGAAGCGTGAATTTTATCTCTTTACCGATGCGCAAATCTGCTGACACATTGCGTTATCTCTAGCGGCATCAAGCTCATATTTCTCCCTCCATACTCACCGGACCTCAACCCAATTGAGGAGTGGTTTGGGTGGATCAAGGCTTACATCTAGTGTCATGGGCAAACATTTCGTGATATTGTCGAGCTCGGTGATGAGGGAGCTCCTGTGCTTTTCCTGTACGGGGTTATGAATCAGGTCACTGTGGAGGCGTCAAAAGGGTGGTTCAAAAACTCCGGGTATTAGTTTCGTGCACCCGTGTAATGCCATCAAGATCTGCTAACTTCTGTAACGACTATGGATAATGACCGAGTAAAGACAGAAATCCCTGTATGTAAAATCAGGCCAGCTCCTTCCTCGCACGATCCACGCGCTTCATCACCGCCCGGACCTCCACGAGGATGAACCCTGCGTTACCTTCAGTTATCTTCACCGCCTCAGACAGTGCTTTAGCTGTGTCGTATTTCACGAGCTCGTTGATGTTGTCGTAGTCCTTGTCCTCAAACAGCTGAATATAGTCAGTGAGGTGACGTTTCGGATTATGGTGGGCCAGTTTCTGAAGGAATTCAGTGATCTCTGGGTATGGGTTGATAGCGCCCATGTCCGGTGGATCGCTGGAAGGGAAAGCGAGCGCTTTCGAGCCAGAAGCGCGTGGTACCTGCGGATTGGGAGTCGGAGTGCCGGGAGACACTGGGTTACCATAGGGAGGCATGCCGGGCATACCCCACATTGCGTAGGGATTCATGGGCGGCATGTATGGCTGCATGAAGGGGAAGGGGGGTTGTTGTACCGGAGCAGGCGCGGATGGAGGAGCTTTCGAGTTTTTGAAGAACATGCAAAACATACTGTCGTTCGGTGGAGCTGAGTTCGTGACATTTCGGGTTCCCAGAGCCTGACAAACGTCAATGGGGATCGTGCGCAGAAGAATCAAATCTGCCAACCAGAGCATGCGACCACGCGCGAAGCTGGATGTTACTCAGCTTGTGATGGATCCCTCCAACATCAATCTTGCAGGCCTTCTCAGGGCCACAGAGTTGGCAGCGTCCGTGCTTTGCCTGAAGCTCCGCAAGACAGTGCTCCTCCTTCTCCATAATGCCGAGTCCCTCATCAAAATCATCATCGCCATCCTGCGCGTGCTCAAGGTCCAAAATGGCAAGCTTCTTCTTGCCTTTTGGCTGCGCACCCCTCGGTTTTACTTTGAGTTTGGCGCGCAGAGACAGAAGATACTGTCTGGATGAGAAGAATGAAATGACGGGCACATATGGGACGTACCTGGTCAGTGACACTGATTGTCACTGAGATTGCCTTCCTTTTTGGCTTATCACCCTCTGCGTCCTGCACGTCGTCGAGACAGCCGGTCCAGTCCGCAGCGGTGCTCAAGCCGATGGACCCCGCTGATTTTGTTGCGTTGCTGAGCTTATACGTGAGTGCAGGCTTGACTCCGACATCAGTGCACCCGATGGTCTCGTGTATAACCGTGAGTGCCTCGTCAAAGTCCGTGGCGTGGGTGAGGACAAGACGCTGACAGCCGTCAGGCTCAGCCCGTGGGATGTATAGAACCAGTTCTTTTCGAAGTGTCAGAGAAGCCGGAATAGAGTAATAGAACACGCACTATGATCCTTGGACAGCTCAACGGCTCTCACCTTCTTCCCCTTCTTTTTTGGCTGCTCCTCGCTTTCTGAATCACTGATTTCCAAGGCAGCGGCAGCCCGCCGTGTACGCTTCTGGGGAACAATGGTCGACGGAGACGTCGGGGACGAGGGGGCTTCGAGTCCAGGGTGGGGAGTGTATGAGCCATCCCCGTTGTCCGATTCTTCAAAGTCGACATCTGGGGACAATGTCGAGCCCTCACTAGAGGGAGTACCGGGAGGCAGCGTGGAAGGAGTGGTAGGCGGGACCACGATCTTCTTCTTCTTCCGGCCAGTGAGGGTTTTCTTTGCGGTCATCGTCACACGGAAGGATAAATTTGTTGTCTGTGACTGATGACGACAGGTGAACGTGACAATGTTGGTGCGCGTCGCGCACCTGCTGAGAGGATGTGAATCGAATTCTTCTCAATCAAAGTACCTGATGCACTTCACTGGAGGTACAAGGAGGTCGTCCAATATTTTTGGCCACTCATAACTAATGGCCCTGCCGCAACGCGGGGTGCATTGCATGGTTATCAAAGTGCTGATCCGTTATTCCAGGCATTGTACAGCAAGGTCCGAGTCCGTTCCGGGGGGGAAAAAAATACCACGCACACTAATACACTCCTCTGCGTGTTGTATCAAATTTGTACATCTTTCGGGCCGTGCATTCTCGTTTCGGAGGGATATCATCGTAAATCAGACCCACTTCCATCCGCACGGATTTGGGTGTCCAGAAATATGTTCCGAGTAGCGGGGGCACTGTATTCCATGCGTAGAAAACGATTGCGAGTAATTTCAGAACGTTTCAGCCAGAACTCAGGCCGCTAGAAGGGAAATGAGAAATGATGACAAAAACCGTCTAAAAACGGAAAAGACAGTGCGCGCCTTATGTTCCGCAAATAGCTGTAATAACTGTGCTACATTTTTTTAATGTTCATCAACATTCAACTGAGATAAATGGTGAGCCATGATGAATAGTAAGGAGAGAGATGGTTCTATTTTCTTCTCTTTCTACTACTGTCACAGCTAACATGATGAAAGCACTGTGACGTACTCACCATATCGTCAGCATGTTGTCGATCTGTTTTTACAGTTTGCCTCTATAGAGAGCAATCAATAGTCTAAAAGTGGAAAAAAAACCTTTTTATATAGAAATGAAGTATTTGTTTATATAGAAATGAAGTATTTGTTTATATAATAATTAGATTTGCTATTGCAATAAAGATGTTACTAGTGGAGCCCAGGACGGTGATTTTTCAAGGACTTGAACGGGCTCATATTCTTCAAAGACGATGATTATCAGCCACGGCTCTGCGTTCCGGAAAATCTAAAGAATACAAGTCACACTTCGAATCTGTGCACGCAGGGCCCGAGAAGTTATGGGGATCTCTGAGCCACTGGAAGCAAATAAAGACCGATGTGATGGCCTTCTGCAACTCGTGTGACGTATGCCAAAAGATCAAAGTCAGCAACTTCAACAGATATGGTTACCACATACCAAATCCTATACCTTCTCGGCCCTGTGAATCCATATCCATGGATTTTATCGTCAACCTCCCTTGGTCACACGGATTTAATGCCATATTCGTAGTGGTGGATCGGCTGGGAAAACACGCCAACTTCATCCCGTGTAACTGGCCTGGAGGCAGAAGAAGGTTTCACCGATCTGTACATGAGGAATGTCGCGTGTCGGATCGACCTGAGCAACAGTATCATCTGCGACCGAGATCCAAGATGGACCTCAGACTTCTGGAAAGCGGTTGCCAAATTCATCAAGGCAAAGATGGCTTTCTCTTCAGCGCATCATCCTCAGCATGATGGTTTGTGAGTGTTTAACGAAGGGGTGGATTTCACTTTTATCATGTCATCTGGAATGCAGTGAAACACTAACCCAAATGCAAACAGGCTAAATTGCTTTCGTGCTTTGCAGGTTTAATTTGACCGGATCCATCAAGCTTAAACTTTCTTGAGCATATTCGTTGTATATTCATTGTGTATTGTTTGTGGTTGCTCTCAGCTGCGTTCTTTTGTCTTCTTTTGTCAAAACCTTGGTTGGTGTCTTGCATTTTGAGTATGTATCAACTGATAACCTTCACTAGCGTCTTGTACTTGTCTCATGAACTTCTGAAGCATAACCATATATCTGTATGTATATAATCATATCGACTAGAAGTGAGATGAACCACCAGAAACTCAGGCTGAGTCGCAACCCTAGCCAATAGTGTATGCGAATATCCAACAACATATTGCAAGCTTACACTTTGAAAGGCAGACAAGAAACAAACGGTTAGTCTCGGCCACTCAGTCCGACCAAGTTCGTGGACGTTGTCATGCAGAGCACGCGGATGTTCCTTTCAATCACGATGGGCATCCCACCTCCATCCGCGGCGGGCGGCGTTGACATGAGTTAGAGATGGTGAAGACCGAGTAACGTGTGACATCATGGTGACCGGGCCGGGTCCATCACCATTTATGGAATTATACTACACAGTACTTTTCCTCTTGCTCTGGTCAGAGTAGCCCATTACAAGGAAAAGCACTGATTCCAGCAAACTCCCTGTCATAAACCCACCGCATTGTGTTGTCCAAACAAGATTGGGGAAGCCGAAAATCATACGCATCGCGGCAGACGAATGGAGCCAGGGTTGACGGTGCATCGCAGCAAGAGCCCCTTCCGGCGTCGCTGACAGGACACTCTGCAGCCCCGCCCACCTATTACAGATGATGCCGGTGTCGTAGCGGAATTCCCATCCTTCCGTTCGTGAAACCCCACGTGCGCCCCGCCCCTGCAGCCACAAAAGCATACGAGAAACTCGCTTTTGATGACATCAGTCTTAGAATGCAGAGACCAACACAGGTTTTGTGTCTTAAAGCTGCAACTTTTTTTCAATCACAACTTCTGTCGGCTTCGACATTCTGGCTCTGATGGGCAAAAAATTGAAAAGTACAAAGAACATTTGCACGTCAGACCCACAAGCCTGGAAGCCATATCTGATATAATATAGTAATGCAGCACACATATGTCTATCTTCTCATATGTCTTACAACTTTTTTTAGAACTGCGCTGCAGACTACAGATAAAGGTAGATTATTGGCACAGCGGCTGGAGGCTTCAAAAAAGGGACCACTTCGTCGCAGAAATTGAACAGCGGCTGAGCGGCAGTTTGATGTCAGAACTACAACGTGCACAATGCTGTAGCCAATCATGTTCATTAATGGTCTCCTTTGTCAGTGGGACTTTGTAGGTCCGAAGCAATGAGAGGAAAAAAACAGGGACACGGCAACGAGAGTTTCTTTCCCTGTGAGGACTGGGAGAGGCACTAGATTAAAAAGAGGTTTTCAGTGCATGTAAAGTAGCTGTGATGAATTTAGGTCGTTTTTGAAGAGTAAAAACATAAGATACAGCTGAAGAATGCATGATTTGTTTTATGCTTTCTTTTTAACTATGAGTACGTCGGCATATTGTCGATCTGTTTTCACGGGCAATGCCATCGTCGAATCATCAAATCCTGGCTACAAAAACCATGCCACAACGCTAATTATAATTAACTATTCTAAACTCATGTTATACATAATTTTTAACTAACTATTTCGTTACAAAAGATTACTCTAATACATTAAACATAATTTTTGTCCGTTAACTCGAGACAAGCGGCGGAGCAAGATAGACACGAAGCGCTTGCCAATAACGACAGATAGCGTAGCCAAATCCTCTGTGAATGCTCGAGTGGCTCCACTTGAGTGTCCGTAAGGCCAGATCAATACTCTGGCATTGGAGATGGTGCAGCGGTCATGTGCAAATTGCTGACATCGCTCCCAACGGCCACGCCCGCTCATCTCAGGCGGCGCTGACAGTGCGTTGCAGCAGGGGAGCCGTTCACCCAACAGCGCCCGACAGGTGCATCCCCCCAGCTCCAGCAACAAGCGGACGAGGGCCCCAGCACCAGTAGCGCCCCGCGCCCAGCACCTCCACAGCACGTCCAGCACGTCCTTCTCCGCCGCCTCACGAGTAGGAAAGTCGAGCCGCGAGGTGCATGCAGCAGCTAGGGACGACGGGCATTTGAATTTCTCTGTGGCCAATTGTGGAAGTTTTCTTGTCTCAGATTTTTGTGTGATGTAGATGGACCGAGTGTTCTGGTATAATTGTAGCCAGTATTTGACGATTCGATGATGGCAGTTAAGCCTTGCCCGTGAAAACAGATCGACAACATGCCAACGTACTCATAGTTAAAAAGAAAGCATAAAACAAATCATGCATTCTTCAGCTGTATCTTATGTTTTTACTCTTCAAAAACGACCTAAATTCATCACAGCTACTTTACACAACAATATATGATTAGAGTCCGCAAAATATACTGTCGTCCTGCTTTGCAAAACTTCTAGAGGGAAAACGTACCTTTTGAAAGGTAACAGACACAGCGAGGGACTTAGGCCCTTGTGAGCTTAGAGAGCAAGAAACTGTCTCGCTTCCGTTTGCATAGCTCCGAGCACGAATCCAGCTCTGTCTCAACTGATCAGATATCTAGCTTTTTGAGCGGACTGTAATGATAGCGTAGTCAGAAGCATCTATTTTTAAGTTTTCCCTCTAGAAGTTCTGCAAAGCGGGACAACAGTATATTTTGCAGACTCTGATCATACAGTAAAATTCCTGGTACCAACCTGGGGACCAGGTCTACCAAAAAAAATCTCATTTGATCAGATCCGATACGTGCCGTCGGTGATGTCGGAGCATAGCCACACACCCCGCTGTCAAAAACCTCGAAAATGCGATTTGCCTCGATCATGACAGCATCTTCTCTGATTCACACACATAGCCACATATCCTAACCTTCAACAACTTGAAAACAACTCGCCTTGATGCCTCTATTACTGTACTATTTCGACTGAGTGTTCAGGTGACGCGTGACGCGACCTTCTGAACTGAACACTTCTGGTGTCTGTGACAGTGAACACCTATGGTGACACGTGACATGGTGTGAACACTCGGTCGAAATAGTACAGTATGCTTATGGCGCATGGTACTGCATAATAACATTATATCTGCGCATGTGCAGCCTGCCAATGTACTCGACAACTGTTTGGAATATCGCCTCAATGTTACTTCGATGGGGACTCAGTTGCCCTGAAAACAATGCATGCAGAGAGTTGTTCTGACTCTTTAGGTTGAGGCTTCATCCATCTGAATTGAAGGGCTAGCCTGTTGTCCCATTGGATGGAATTTGATTGAATTTGGATGAAGACTGACAACGAGGTACTGGATAAGACTTCAGCTCAGCTATGTCCCCTTTCGGAACTTGCCACGGGTACATCGGCCTCCGTACGTACGTACGTACGTACTGTGCTGAACTATGACCGCCCTCCCTTCGACGAGCTCACTCTTGGCCGCAAGGCTGTAAACAGGGAAGACTGAAGTTCCATCGTTGTGTTCATAGACGTGGATAGTAGTGGACTCGTCTTGGCTGCTTCGACCCAATAAATTTATTGTAAGATATATAGTCTGTTTACTACTGCTCAGAAAAAAGTAGTAGAGAGAAAGTGAAATCCACCTCTCGAATCGACGCAACGCTCATGGGCTCAAGTGGTTCAGAGTTTGCAGAAAGTTTGTATGATTAAGTTTGCTCATATGACAATTGTCGCTAAGTTTTTGATATGTTAGTTAACTTATGTGTGCTGATAGCGGAAAATTGTGTCTCTATAATCATCTTACGTATAAAATATCAGTAACTGTTGACAATATACTCTATAGTCTCGCTAATAGATAGACAATCAATTTCAGTAAGCAATTTGAAGATGAGGACACTTGTGGGACTGAAGTGATTGCCAGGTCTCTTCATTTCATACTTACTGTTCATGATGGCTCACTATTAATCTCAGTTGAATGTTGATGAACATTTTTTAAAATGAGGACACCTGTCATGATTCACCTCATGCTACCCTTTTTTCCTTTCTCCTCGCCATCCACTACGCCGACCGGGTTATCACAAAACCCCGAAACTCCTCATCCTTTTGGACCAGATCATCCACTAGGTCATCCGGGTTATCATAGAACATCCGGGTTATCACGACGGGTTATCATGGAACCCCAAAACTCTTCCGACAGACGGATCTCAGACGGCATACAGTTTCCAACTCCCCCGATCGCCCTGGAGATCCACAACTCCTCTTCAACTCTATGTGCACAGCTTACCCTATCTGTAGGAGATAGGGACTTCCCCTGGGCCTGATCGAATATAGTAGGAACGTATAAATACTCAGTAGAATGAATCTACATGTACGGTAGCTTCTACCCCGTCTAATACCAGTGCTACTTTGGCTTGGCAACAACGAAGTGTCCTTCTGAACAATCCGCCCTTCTCCCTTCTTCCTAAATATCTCCTCCCCTCTGCTCCTTCGAGTGTGGTACTGCGGCGGTCCTTATCGCTATAAGGCCCACCAAATACTCCCTCGAATAAACCAGCAACCCGACTCCTCTACCCACCGATTGCGGGTACGAGTATCCGGCTTGTCGTTATATCGGAGCACCCGGGTTATCGACCAACGTGAAGTCCTGGCTGGGATTGCCGATCACCGTCTCGCTGAGCCGTAAGATATCTTCAAACTCCGCGACAGCCCTTTCGAGATTCCCGAGAAGTACCAGTCTGCCTACGCCAACAAGCTCGCCTTGTTAGAATGGCGTAGGCAGGCTGGTTACGAGTCTAGGAACAAAGAATGGGTTCCAACATGTCTTTTCTGAGCTCGTTTGTGTCATTGCCGGCGATTACAGAAAGAGTGAACATGTGAATGACTGCAATTTTTGAAGACCTAATTATTTTTGCTGCTCTCTTGTTATAACATGATTTTTTGTAGCTAGAATTTGACAACATTTTTTCAAGCCTTTTCTCGTTCTCGTTCCGATTTTTTTTGGCTGATTATTACGTTCCGATTTTTTTTGGCTGATTATTAGTAGATTTGAGGCAAAATGTACGTCTTTGATACATGAGGATACATGAGTACATATATATCAATCTGTCTGTACCACATAGCTTTGTTCATCTTTCTTGTAATCACCGGAATACTATTAATCACAATGTTCACAATATATTTTTTTAATTTAGATCTTGTGTACTAGTGATAAGAGTGGACGATGAACCCATCAAAAGATGGGTCAGGCTTCAGCATCATTGTTAAATACTTGCACCTCCGGTTGGCTCAACCTCAATTGCTTCATGATCAATGTTCAACCTCAATCATTTGCTCTGCCTCGGACTGGTTGCTTTCCGGTGTTTCATATCAACGAGACCAATTGCTATTGCAATAAAGATGTTACTATATATATATAAAAATTTGAAAACTTGCGCTTCTGTCTTTGTCTCTTTTCTATCATATTCAAGCAAGTAATTTTTTCACTGAAAGCTTAAAGATACACCTGTGTAACGTACTCACCATATCGTCAGCATGTTGTCGATCTGTTTTTACAGTTTGACTATATAGGGAGCAATCAATTGTTCAAAAGCGGCAATAAATTAGATATAAATGAAATATGCAACAGGATTTGGAAAATCCAACCACAAATGAGATACAGTGAATGATGAACAGCAAGCTGAAAGGGATGTCGTAGCTTTTCCTCATCCTTGTTTTGAGTTCTTTTGTGGCTTCTACCTCTATCTTTTGATGTCATTTTGTGTTCTCGAGTAACATTTTGTGTTCTCGAATAATACAGCTAACATGAACATACTTTATCTTAGATTTCTCACCTACTTTTTTAGTGGCTGCCATTCCTCCGCCGTGTCTCATCTATCCGTGAGACCCTAGAGAGAGAAAGACAGCTTGAAAGACGAGCTCAATGTCAACGACTCGGGGCCCCTTTCATATCAGAGTGGATTCTGGAACAAGTGAATGGCAGTAGATACAGCTGAAGCTGTGTTTACTAGAGAAATGGATTTCACCTTCTCTTTACTACCCTTTTCTGGGCAGTAAATAGACTATATATCGTACAACAAATTGATTGGATTGAAGCAGCCAAGATGAGTCCATGTAATTTGACAATGCAGTATATGGGCACATGCTGCTCAAATCAATGAAACTTGCTGAGATGATTGTGCTATATTCTCTGAGACGGCGGCAAAGGTTGAAAATCAGCCTACGATTCAATCTATGCTAGGATGTGATTGAGCCCGGCACAGGTTGAAATTGAACAGCAGTAGGATGATAAGCGCGGAGCTGTAGGTTGGTTTGCACAGGTTGATTTGTCACCTACCAGGGGGTCAGAACATCCTACGGCCAAATGGTGTGGGCCCCGTAAATTCATCCTGTCATAGAGGATTCTGGCTAACCTATGAACAACCTGATACATGGTGATTTTTTGAGCCTATCTTAGGTCGATTAACAGTAAGAAAAAGGTTTTATTTCCGTCGGCTTTGTGAGACGCAAAAACATACAGAACAGCAGTAAAATAAGGATAACGGGGAATTCTTACGCGCCACAATGCAAGGCGCGGGATCTACGGTACGTACGGCGAACAATGGTAGACAAAGGGAAGTCCGAATGGGGAGCGAAGGCTAACGTTGGCGCTGTCAGGAAGGTGAGAAAGCCGATCTGATCGATGCCAAAGGGACACTCGCCTCTTGCTTGCCTACGTCTCGCTGGCACTGCTGTCCTCCTCGTCCTCGCCAGTGCCAGCGGCCCCGCCATCGGACATGCTGTCGTCGCGACTGGGCCTTCTTTGAGGAATGCTTGCGTGCAACCTCGCTCCTCTTCTTGGCGACCTTCTTTGCCTTGTCGACGTGTGTGTGCTTGCGACCCCGGGGTGCCGAAGGGTCCCTCTTGGCTGAGTTGGCCTTGAGGTACGCATATTCCGCCGGGAACTCAAGCGATCCATTCTTGTAGCTGGTGCGGCGCTTATTCTTGATGGCCTGCTTGGCAATCTCTTCGGTGGCCCAGTCGTTCTCGTAGCGTTCGAGGATGGGGTGCTTGTTAGCGGCCTTCGTTGTCGGAGGTCCATCAGCAACATGCTCTGCGAAGGCAAGGCACTCACGACTCTGAAAAACTTTTCTTTCAAGCCGACTGGTACTTTCGCCCAGGGCAATTCCCATGGAATACCGGCTTGCAGGAGAAGATCCCGAAGATTACGCTGGGGTGAATGACGGTCAATATAACGTCGCGCGCCAGAAGATCACGCACCAAGAGCATCTTGTACTTTTCGCGATCTTTTGTGTTACCCCCGAGGCCCATCGCATCCTGGATATTGAAATTATTACCCGCGGTGCCGGAAGGTCGAGGGATTCTCTCGCTTGCGCCATCGACGTCGTCGCTGGTCGTGCCGTTAGCCTGGGTCTTTGCGAGTGCAAGCTGCTTCTCAAGGTGCGCATTCTTGGCCATGGCCTTCGCCAGCTCCTCTGACCAACAAGCAGTGAGTGTTTACATCCAAGATTAGTATATTCAGCGGACGCACCCGCCACATTGCGCTCGTCGCTCGGTCTGGCCGCCGCGGCTGCACTGACTTGATTAGAGACATCCACTGCGAAGGTGCTTGGGGGCGCCTTCGACGCCTTTGCTGCGGCGAGCTCGTCCTTCAGCGCTGCGAGGGCCGCAGCTTGCTTCTTGATCTGCACTAGAAGTCACTGAATCAATCTCGCTCGACCACATAGCACGGCCACAAACCTTGCGCGCGATCCATATTCTGCTGTAAGAACACGTTCTCCTGCACCCTGGACCCTTCTATATTGAACTTCTTCTCCATCTCTGCGCCAAAGGGGTCGATTTGGCCTGTTGCCCGTGTCGCAGGCTTGCTTCCCCTTTTGGCGGGCGTGCAATTCTCGTTGGTCTTTGCCTTCGTCCGGGCCGACTGCTTGGCAGGGGGTTTAGGTGACGTTTTGGTATGGACCATGTTGTCTGCTGACGAGTCTTTCAGAGGAGGTGGGACACGGTGGTGCGAGTCAGAGAGAAATCTGGTTTGTTTGTGTCACGTTACGGATCCACGTATGCACCGCCTCTGAATATACTCCTCTTTCGACGTCACTGCGTACCAATGGCTCCCCGCGTCTGGTGTGCATGCTGCAATGAGCTGGTTTCACGAAAAAAAGAGGCGCGCCATCGCCGCGAGCTAAACAAGCCCTATGCCGAACCACAAGCGTATCCTTCTCGACAGCGACGGGTTTTTGCTCCGAGCGCTGAAGAAGATAATTTCTGGGGAAATGCTCGGGCAGGGCCATCCCGGGCTCACCATGATGCTGGCGCTGAATCTGACGTCGAAATTCCGAGCCCTCCTGCTCTCGGCTTGGGTGCAGACACTGCCGGAGGCTCTGACCCGGACGATCCAATGGATCTGGAGGAGCCTGCTGATGAGGAGACAATTTATCGTGTCTCTCCGCATTTGTTGTTGCCCGAGGACGAGTCCGATTCGGATTCAGAGGAGGGCTCTGAGGACGCGGAAGAGGAAAGGGTTCGAGACGAAGATAGTGACGGCGAGGACGAGAATCAGGATGTTGACATATTTGACTGGGATACATTCCATGCCCCTACGCATGGTCTTCCCGAGTGGGATCAACTTGGGGAGTCGTTTGAGGCCGAGGCAGCGACAGGTGTGTCCTACGACTGTCCGATCTCTTCAGCGACTGACATACGGCCGCCTTTAGCGATGAAACTTAGTGCATATGACCTTGCAATCTGCAAGGCATTTTCCTACAAAGTACAGACAAACACGACGGACAGGGCCTTCCGAAAAATTCCCCTCGCCTTTCCCATGAACCCCCCATTGCCTAAAATCGACGCCCTACGAGCACGCGTCAATTTCCTGGCTGGCTTTAAGCCGGAGACCTATGATTGCTGTACCAACTCGTGCTTGTGCTACGTCGGGCCCAACAAAGATCTCACAGTTTGCCCGTATTGCAAAGAGCCCCGCTTCCGCTCTAATGGAAAACCACGCAAGAAATTCACTTACCTTCCGATCATCCCTCGCCTCGTAGCATTTGCCGCCAACCGAGATATTGCGGAGAAAATGGAATACCGCTCGAAGCACGAGCACAAGCCCGGGACAACGACCGATGTTTTCGACGGCAACCACTACCGCTCGCTCTGCAAGGAGCATGTCGAGATCCGCGACAAGAAATACGACCACAAATACTTTTCGGACTCGCGCGACGTTGCTCCCGGAGTCTCATGGGACGGATTTGCTCCGTTCAAGCGTCGCAAAAAAACCTGCTGGCCCCTCATTCTGTTTCTGTACAATCTCCCTCCCGACCTTCGATTCCTCTTGCGATTCGTCTTCGCTCTCGGCGTCATTCCGGGTCCGTACAAGCCCAAAGATTCCGATTCATTTTTGTGGCCCCTTGTCCAGGAACTGTTGAAACTGTCCGTGGGCGTGCGCGCATTCGACATCCTCTCCGGGAAATTATTTGCCCTCCGCGCATACTTGATCCTCGCTTTCGGAGACATACCCGCCGTCTCCATGTTTATGCAGATGAAGGGTCACAACGGGTTTTCGCCCTGCCGTATGTGCAAGATTACCGGCCTCCGTGTTCCTAACTCTCGTGCTACCACCCACTATGTGCCGCTTGATCGGTCATGTCATCCCGCTGTAGCAGCCAATCCATCTGCCATCCAAGTCTACGACGCGGAGAATCTTCCTCTCCGGTTGGGAGCGGAGATAGTTGCGCAAGGGGAGGAGGTGGAAGGTGCGGCGACCACAGCAGAGGCAGAACGCTTGGCAAAGAAGTACGGGGTCAAAGGTGTTCCCATTCTCTCGTACCTCAAATCGCTTTCATTCCCTCGCTCATTCCCGTTCGACTTCATGCACTTGATCTGGGAGAAC
Organism: Mycena vitilis; assembly: GCA_029203975.1. Lineage (NCBI taxonomy): Eukaryota > Fungi > Basidiomycota > Agaricomycetes > Agaricales > Mycenaceae > Mycena > Mycena vitilis. Next base: position 111,050 of record JARGYF010000161.1, read on the forward strand.
CTGATCAAGAATCTCATTCTCTTGTGGACCGGCGAGTTCAAAGGGCTTGATGAGGGCACTGGCGAGTATGAACTGGCCAAAGCCGTTTGGGAGGCTATTGCGTCGCGCACCTCATCGGCGTCGGACACCATTCAAGGATCGGCCCAATGTCTCGGCAGAGATGTGGTCCTTCTGGACACTGTATCTTGGCCCTCCGTCGTCGCTTCAGGGATGCGAAGTATTTTGTCCACTTCATTCAGCTGGTGCACCTCTTGAATATCTGTCTCCAATTCGAAATCAGCAACGCCGAGATTGAGGAGGTCCGGGTTGGTTTCATCGCGTGGGTTCGACGTTATGAGGAGTGCGTATCATTTTATCCCACATATAGTTTCATTCTTACGCTTCACGCAGACTGTATTACCAATTCGATGCCGACAGACTCTCAGCATGTCCACTGACTATACACGCCCTCCTCCACATTGCGCCAGGCATCAAATTCACCGGGCCTGTATGGTGTTATTGGGCTTTCCCGATGGAGCGCTACTGCGGCAGTATACAACCGGGAATTCGCAGTCGGCGATTCCCTTGGGCATCGTTGGATCGATATGTTCTGGAGCAAGCTCAACTAACTCAGATCATGGCTGTTTACAATGTGTTCTCTGAGCTGTCTCTCGTCGAGCCACGAGGTGTGATTCCTGGTGCTTTCGCCGATCCATCGTGTGAGTACTTGCTTGTTCAATTAATACAACATAATTCCTGAAAATCCATCAGACCCATCCTGTATTCTCCTTCCGCCCAAGTCGTCCATTCGGCCGGACTCGAACCAACTCAAAACTATTGCAGCGGCACTTTCAACTCGCACCGGGGCCTCGATGCGAGACGTTAACCGTGCTCTACAAGATGCAGCCGTGGACGAATGGGGGAAGGTTCGTCGAGTCGATTCGGAGGAGGGGGACACAATGCGGTCCTGTTCTCTGGGGACTATCGCAGATGACAGCCGGGATGCCACCTATGTTCGGGTAAGTGTCAATAGTCGGTATGTTGTCGGCATCCTAATACTCCTGCAGTACGAGATGCTTGTCGACAAACATGCACGGAACAAGAAACACGCACCAGAATTTGAGGTCCAGACATTCTACGGCCAGCTTACCCACATCTATCGTGTTCACTTCCCCGCTGCGTCTCCTCCCTTGAAGATCAAGAAGCCCACGACGATCATCCTAGCAGCAATCAGAGACTGTGTCCTGCGGCCGGATGACCCTCAACTGTCGGAGTTGGACATACATTTCTATTCTCGGGTTGGCGCGCTCAATGTGATTGACATCGTCAGCACTCAAGCTTTGGTAGGACGAGTTCCTGCTGGGGAGGGTCATTGGGCGATCATCGATAGAAGCGGCAATCTTGCCAGGGCGGACTGGTTGGGAGAGGGAGTAGAGGAAGGGGAGGACGAGTAGCTTCTTTCCATAAGTAGCGTGGCCGTTATCCGCCAGCTTCAATTAATCACGGCTAACAGTGAAAGTCTGATGCCATCAATTGTGCACCGCCCTCTCCGGCGCCGTACTGATGGGGCCTCCGGCCCATTGTCCTCAATTGCCTTTCGTTGAGACCTATGCCAGGAGGCCAGAGGTTTTCAAAGAGCTTTCAAGGAAGTGTATACAGGATAATAAGCAGTTTAGGGACGGAACCATGAATATATTGGTGAGTTGCCACCAAAAATTCGCGTGGTGTCACAAATGTGACATATCACGTTGACGCGTTGACCTTTGTTTGTGTCCGACGCGTTGTGAACTTGCTCCATACATCTATCACCTCAGCCGGCCAACTCCCCTCCAATCCTGCCTATCCCTCATGCCTGCTGATCGCGATCGCACTAAGGGTATCGCAAACAACCCCACTGGAGGAAACCAGCATTCATCTCAACCTCTCGGTGAGCCACGATGCCACTTGCCAGTTGCCACCCGAATCTTAGCAATCTGACGAGACATTCAACAGTAAAGCAATTTCCTAACCTACCCAACTGGATTCAGCAATATGTTGATGACGGTAGGAAGCAAACCGACATACCGAGAGAGCTGCTTGCCGATCACGGTGTCGTCGTCAGGTAAAAGCTATTTTCTATGCTTAAGCAAGGGATCTAACTATCCCGTAGTGTTCGCAGTATCGAACGGATCATCAGCAAACACCAGATTCGGACTACTCGCCACTCTGGTCTGACTGACGTTGAGAAGGGTGCCGCCATCCTTGCTGTCACGGAAGAAGATCCTCTTGGGCGCTGGGGTGGGCGCAAGATCAAGGAGAAACTCTCCGTCAAGGGAATTCACTTACCTCGGTGAGTTGCATTTACTCTGTTGGGTCTACGTTGCTGATTGCTGGTTAGAAAATTCATAGACGACATTCGCGGTGCTGTTAACCGCGATGCTACCGACATGCGCAAGCCGGGCGCCAAGAAATTAGAATCCAGTCACATTTTGGAATACGACAGCAAGACGCACCGTTGCGCCCACAAGCCCGGCATACTTTGACCCACCCACTCGAACAGCGCGCGGCGCACAGTTGTCGTCCCGGTCGAAAGGAAAGGAAAGGAAAGAGTGGGGTTGTCGCCAGCGAAGATTAGGAGAGCGTGGCGGCGCATCGTCCTCATTCGGGCTGCCGCAAGTAACACATCCCGCAGTCTCGCAGAAGGCATGCCGCACTAGTCACTGTGTGAATTGCGAGAGGGAAGTGCGAGCAGTTTAAAAGAAAGAGACAGGCAGCGAAGGGGGAGGAGGTGGAGGAGCTATTGACACCGAGGGAAAGAGTCAAGAAAATGACGGACATAGCCTGCCTAGTACCGTACCTGGAACCCCAACGGCGTCATGGATATCTGCTTCTATGCTGTATCCGGGAGCCTTTTCACGCCAGAGGTCAAGAGACCCCACGAGAACTGCAGCATGTCGATGCCGTCGATGCGCCAGATTTTCCGGATGTCATGCGTGAGATTGAGAAATCCCTGGCAGTGAGTTGGAACTACAGGGAAGGGGGATCAATACCAACAGAATGTACTTGACGAGACTCACTCACCTTTGCATAGCTCTCCGGTGGAAACCTGAAGAGGAGGACAATGGACGGAGGCAGGCCGGTGGTGGCGCCGGAGAAGCTGATGGCAGTTGATGGCATCATGATCCCATCGCTCAAATGAAGCTGGCGGGTAACGGCCACCGTACATAAGTATGCATTCATTTTGTAAAATGAATGTCCGACGTAATCCAAATTACATAAGTCCAGAGAGCGTTCAAGACCATGTAGAATGGCTTACCTCATTCTACATAGTCTTGAACGCTCTCAGTCACGTCACATCGAGCGCTCGATGTGACGTGACCATCACTCTCCCCAACTGCAAAAGCAAAAAGACGCATACCAGCGGGCCGTTTGAACCGCCTCTGCACAGTGATGCGTCCTGAGTAAGTTCCTAACCTCTCTCCCGAACCAACAATATGCAATTTTGGGCCTACGGTTCTTAATCAACCCATGATAGGTTGAATCAGATATAGGTTGATTGGCCTGCCTGAGGGGCCGCGTGAAACTCAACCCATTATAGGTTGAACCTCCCAGGTTAAAGATCGACCTACCGGATAGGTTGACATAAATTCAACCTATATTACACCCCAAATAGGTTGAAATGTATTATCCAACCTACACCTTGATGAATTTCAACCTGAGCTGGCTTCATAGTGATTCAGACACTTCTCGAATCTAACTATCCTTCACTATTCCTGATGAGAGAGTGTATATTATATCATAAAAAATATGCTCCCTGTCTCTCTCTTCTCTCTTCTCACTTCCTTTATCTTTTCTACTTATCTCTCTCTCTCTCATCTTTTGCTTATCGCTCTCGTCTCTATTATTTTCGTTCTTCTCTCTCTCTCTCATTTCATAGATTGGTAGCGCAACTCAGAGTAAGAGCAAAAAACAAGATTTGCATGAATTGAAGCAGCCTGTAATGACCAAAAGCAAATGTAACACACACTTTGTGAGGAGATGGTCATGAAGGAGCAGGAAACAAAGTGAGAGCGCTTGTGAACGGGATAAGGTGAGATTGCACACACCGTGTAAAAGCCCCACGGTGCCTTTCGAGGTCCTGTGGGCATTCTGGATAATTTCCATCATCGATCAAGGTTGGTATAGCTGCTACACACCGTGTGTTTAGTGACGGGGAGGTACCGGAAAGAAAGGCCTGAATAGTGCACAAAAAGCGTGCTTTCTCCTGTTTTGAGTACGGTGCCTTTCGCTTCTCCATACCGTCTGCAGCGACCTTTGTCAAGTATCTCTTCATTTCGTCCTTTGTGGTTGGCTTGAGCTGCAGCGTCGTCTGCTTGGGATTTCCAATTGGCTTTTGGATGTGAGATGACGAGGTCGAAGGAAGGGAGAGCCGCGACATGGAAGAAGTGGCAGCCGGTACGTCGGAGTCTATATCCATATCTGTGTCTGGATCCGAGTTAATGAGGTCTATGACAACTGGCTTCGACTTTTTAGTCAGTGGTTCTTCGCTGTCGGGAGCAGCTTCCTGCACCTTGCGCTTCCGACGTGACTGCAAGATTTATGATCACTGCAGTCTTCAACAGTGTTATCAACGCGTCCAAACTGGACCCACACTGATGAAATTGAATCTGAGCTCCATGCAAAAGGTGTGTTGCAAAAGAGACCTCGAGCGCGTGGCTAAGTTCACCGAGACAGCCGCGTTCTTTCAGTCCTTCGCCATGGAGATAAAAGCGGTAAGATAAGTCGGGCGGATTTTCTGGCAAAGACGAGGGGATGTTGCAAAGAAGAGATTTTAAATGCTCAATTCGGGATCCAAGCTCGCGTGGAGGACCTGTAACGACCTTGGGTTCTGGGTTACTCTTTGGTGGCATTGTTGTCGTTTTTGACCACTGACTCATATGTATAGCGTACGTACAATACAGCTAAAGTGAAGAGCCACACTCAAAATGAAATCTTCAAATTGGCAACGGTTACGGTCACCCTGCAGTCCGTTGTGTTGCCCAATTTTTTTGATGGCGTCACGGTGGGTTGGGCCATTGCCTCAGCACATGCAGATCTCAGGCAACAATACCGCGAGCCGTATGTCAAAGCAGACCTGTGAGGTGCCCAGCGTGTTGAAATTGGGTCTCTGGGAGTCTTGGCCAAATGTCGAAGTGAAGTAAGCAGAAGCAAGAGTCAAGCCCGGCTCGTGTGTGCGCTTGTTTGGCAAAGCCTTGCCACGCGCGTACAAGGGTTTTCCCCCCACTTTACTGGGTATCCTGGTATGGGTTACCCATGGGGGAATGCACGCGAGCATCAATCATTGATCATTCTTTTTTCTTCCTCGACCGTCACCGTCTCCGCTCGATACGCCCGTCCGCGTCCTCTCTCTAGCTTAGCTCGTCATCACTAGTTTCCTCAGCCCTCATCATCAATGGCCGACAACGACACCAATCCTTTGACACTTGTGGAGATGACCGCGCTCAGACCTCTACTCGCGCGGGCGGATACAACGGCAGTGCCGTCTGGAGGAAACGGGAATGGGGGAATCTCCGTGCAGACGGACAATACTGCGGGTGAGATTGACAACTTCTCATCCCCCACCTTCAAATCTCTCCCCACCTGGTTCCCTCGTGTGAGGTCCGCCATGCTGGACCTCATCCTGGACGGGAAATTTGAGGCGGAGGACCTCCCCAAGCTGTGCTCCCACAGCGCTGGGGCGCAGCGCGAGAGGGGCCACCCTATCATGTGGTTCCCCACCGCGGGCTACGCCGCTCCCGACTTGTACCCCGACAAGAACTGGGACTCCGGCCTACCCCGCGCCTTTTTAAAGGCTTTCCCATCGATCGTACCCCTCCTCGACGCCTGGTCTACCTACACCGGCATCCGCGCTCTTTGCGACCCCACCGGCGGCGGCGTCGCTGCCGCTTTCGCTATCTACACCTCGCAGCTGCTGCGTTTCTTGACGCAGTACGAGTGGAGCGCAGTCCTGCTCTACCACTACGAGTTCACCCGCATTCGCATGCAGGAGAGCTTCCGGCCTACTCGCTGGACCATCCCCGACGGCACGCTTGTGTCAACGTGCCTCGTGCGCTACCCCCTTGCCCCCACCTCCTCGGTGTCGGTGTCGTCGAGCGGGAAGCGGTCGCTGGCGGAGTGCCTCACAGCGCCGCCGGTGACGCCGCCCCTTCGCAAAAAAAATCAACGAGACGTGCTTCAAGTTCAATGAGGCCGTTGGCTGCAACCTCGCGGAGCGGTGCACTCGGAACCACGTCTGCACCGTGTGCGACGGGGCGCACAGCAAAACCGCATGTCCTCAGCAGCAACGGAAATAGGATGGGTTGGGTGAGCCTGCCGTGTCAGCTCCCCACCCTCCTGTACCTCTGGTACCTCGTCAACCAGCTCCTCGCTTTACGGACCCCTTCCTCATTGAGGCTCTTGCCTCCTCGATCTCGTTACCTATCCCACCCCTTCGTCCAAACACTACCATCTCGTTCTCTGTCGCCGGCCTGCCAACGGGCTCTGTCGCCGGCCCTCTTGACGCGTCGGCGATCTCCTCCCTTATGACTGAGTACCCCGACCCTTCTTTCGTACAACATTTGGTTAATATTTGTAATTATGGAGCTTCAATTGGATATACCGGTCCCCGGGTGGGCCGTGTATTTAGTCGTAATCTTTCTGCTACGCCGTCCGAGCACGCTGCAACAGCGGTCGATATACTAACCAATTTGGAGCTAGGGGAGCTTCGCCGGGTCGATGATCTCCCCGCCCATATTAAAAGCCGAGTCTTTTATTCTCCGATTGGGTCCGTTCCCAAATCTGGTGGCGGGTGTCGGACCATCCACCACCTATCCTATCCTGACGGTGACTCAGTAAACGACGGCATCTCTTCGTCTGCCGTTACTCTCGTCTACACCAGTCTAGACTCCCTCTTCCGTCGCCTTCGCGAACTTGGCCCGGGCACCTTTATTTGGAAAATGGACTTGAAGCGTGCATTCCGTCACATTGTGGTCTGCCCAGACGATACCGTGCTATACGGCTTCTACTTTGACGGCGTCGGTTACGTCGACCTTCACCTCCCTTTTGGTTCTCGTTCTTCGCCGTTCACTTTCAATCTCTTTGCGGAAGCGTTGCACTGGATCTCTGCTCGTCTGGGAGCCTCTCTCGATTATTTCCTGGACGATTTCTTCGGCGCTCAGGGACCGGACTCCCTCGAAGCCGCTCATCATGATCGCCCTATCCTGCGCTCCGTTTGCGCTGCAGTTGGTTTTTCCGCCCACAAGGAGGGGAAACTTGGAAACGATCTACCGCCTTCGCCGAAGGGCACAATTCTTGGCATTGAAATCGATACCGAAAGGTTTACGGTCGCTTTACCGGCGGAAAAACTCGCCCACACTGTCACGGCATCATCTTCTTTCCTCGCCACTGCTGCCTTCTTGGAACTCTGTTCCGTAGCCGGATTGCTACAGTTTGCTACCAAGATTCTATCCACGGGCCGTGCATTCATTCGCCGTATCTACGACGCGACAATGGCTATGTCCCGCTTCGGCCGTCGCCGCATCCCGGGTGGTGCGCTTCAAGACCTCCGTTGGTGGCATCGCTTCCTGCCAGACTGGAACGGTGGCCAGTCCCTCCACGCCCATGTCCCTAGCGTAACCATCTTCACCGACGCAAGTGGTTCTTTGTCCAAGGGCATCGGCGGTCATCTGGGCTCCCGGGAGAGCCCCGATGATTTCTTCGCTTCTCGAGTGCCCCGAAGGCACCGGAAGAAATCAATATTATTCAAAGAGCTGTGGGCCGTGCTCCACGCTCTGCAGTGTTGGACAACGTCAATGTGGGCCGGGACCCGTATTACTCTCCGGGTGGATAATACAGGTGCCGTCGATGGACTCAACGGAGGGTCGCTTCGCGAGCCAGCCTCCCAATCTCTCTTGCGCGAGATTTTTCTCATCCTCGAAAAACTCATTGCTGCTCTTTCGGCCCCAATCCTTCCAAAGGGTGTTTCAAAGGAGCTCGCAGAGACACTGAAAACCAGTTACTCCCTCTCGTTCTCTGGGTTCTTCCGCTGCGGCGAGGTTACATATGACGTCTTCGACCCTGCTTTTGACTTGAAACGCCGAGACGTTATCATTCAAAGCGACGAATATCTCACCGTCGATCTCCCCGGCTCCAAAACCGGCCCATTTCGAAAAGGTGTGCGCATTACTATTGCGCGCACCAACTTGTCGACTTGCGCCTACAACCACCTCGTTGCACACCTCGCCCGCCCTGGACTCCCAGACGATCCTCTCTTTGTCGGACGTCGAAAGCAGTCAGGCGCCGGCCGCGGGGCCTTCACTCGAAAAATCTTCATCGATTGCTTGAAGGCCTGTCTTACCACTCTTGGTATTGCCTCCGCTGGGTACTCCGGCCACAGCTTTCGCCGTGGAGCTGCCACCTGGGCTCGCATGGTGGGCCTGTCGGATTTGGACATCCAACGCCTCGGCCGTTGGACATCCGACTGTTTCAAGCTCTACATCGATACTCAGCCCGACGTTATTGTCGCACTGAATCGCCGGCTTCATACGGACCCCCCGGCCGTTGTTGCAACCGCGATACTTGTGCCGCCGTCCCAAGTTTGGCGCGACGACGATGCCCTATAGGATTCAACTCTGCACTCTTTGGCCACAGCCCGTTGCATGCGCTGTCTCAGTCAACCGCTGACGCACTGCCTGTTTCTGTGGGTTTCGGCCCGAGAGCGCTCGCTGCGAGGGAGGTTCCACCTCTCCTCCACTCAAATACATTTCCTTTCCTTTCCTTCCTCCTCCAGTGCGTGCTCCCGAGGCATTCCTCAGAAGGAAAAAAACGAAAAAAACACTCAGATAGAGGAGATTCATGGGGCTCAAATGGCAACACTTGTGATCATACACTCCTTAAAAGTGTTGCAAGAAAAAGGCATTTGGAGGAAATCAATTGATCTACTGTGCTTTGCACGAATGAAGAGGTGAATAAAGCCCATCTCCAGAAAGCATTTCTAGTTCAGCGAGTAACTACAAGAGGAAATCATTATTCATGTCTCATATTGCTCAAGTAGTGATGTCTGACAAACAAGGAAAACATCGGCCTAAACCTACGGTCCATGTTTTCGGCTTCACCTGCTGTAGCGGGGGCATCAAGTATGATGTGGGGAAGAATCGAGGTGTATGCCTAATGTCAGGAGGAGTCAAAGACTACGGGTCACTGTTTCGATAATTGATTGAATCATCATTGACAGTGAACATTTGTCTGAAGTTTGGACGCTTCACAAGGTGCAGGCCATGCAAGAGTGCAGGAAAGGATGGCTAGAGTTATCTGAGAAGTGTCTGAATATAGCACAATCATTTCAGTAAGTCTTCAATGATTTGAGCGGCATGTGCACTGTGCACATATACTGCATTGTCAAATTGCATGGATTCGTCTGCTTCGACTCAATAAATTTATTGTAAGATGCAGAATCTATTTATCGATTAGAATAGGCCTGTAAAGGGAAGATGTAATTCACTTTTTTGTTAATGAAATTCACTTTTTCGTTAAATACAGCTTTTGCTGTGCCCATTGTCATTCACTCTCTCTAGACCAGTGTTTGCAGTTCGGCTAACACAACTTGATAAAGCACGATATAATCTGCATTTTTTGTAAATGTAAAACTATGATACCTGTACTATAAACCCTACTACATTTCTTGAAAGCGACTATGTGTCGCCAAGTCAACTAGGCCAGATGATCTGAACGTGAGCTAAAACTGTAGATTCATGATCTACGTGAATAATGAGTCAGTTTGGCAGGATGAAAAAATGGATGTCTTACATTCTTATGTTAATTCTGTTCTGCAAAGCTTCTTCTTTTTAATACAATTTTATTATAACAATATATATATTACTATGAAAAGAAAACTTTTTTATTCTCTCTACTACTTTTTTCTAAGCAGTCAGCTGAGTTCTTTCATATTAACAAAACAGATACAGATTTACAAATATAGTTATTGTAAGGGCAGCAACCACCACAGCCCGATGGAGCAGCAACCAATACACAGGTACAGGTCTACTGTCTGATGACAGAGTCTAGAGCTTTCGCGTCCAATGTTGTCACAAATGAGATACAGTGAATGATCAACAGCCGGCTCAAGGGGAAAGTCTGTAGGTGTATATATGCAGAAACTGTTTGATTGATTATCTTTCTTGATGTTCGAGTTCAATATAACGACGGATAATTATGGTTTATACCTGGCGCCTCTTCCAGTCCTCACAAGGAAAGACACTCTCAAGCTGTCCTCGTCCCAGCCTTCACATTGTATAGGCTGACTCAAGGTCAGCATTTGTTTTAACATTTTTTTAAGTATATCATATGATTGTGTTTTTTTATTGTAAATTCTTCAACTTCTTGAACTTTTTGTATCAGTGTTGTACTACAATAGACCACAATAGGTATCAGCTAGCACTTCATAATTCATACAATCGCTTCAATGTAAAGTTATATAATAATACTAGTACTAAGTGGACGCATTAATCTGATAATATGCAGCAATTAGATCTCGATGATATATACATCGACATGTACATGCCCCATCGCCCTTCGACATTCCCCGAGTATCGCATGTACCCCAGTTCCTTGTCTTTATTGGTATACATCGGTGGCTATTCCTAGGCTGAAGCTTCCTCGTTCACAGGCTTGTCCTCAAACGGCCAACACATCGTGGATTTGTAAAGAGAGAGTATGTAGTGTATGGTACAGATATGCGCTGCATTCTTTGTTTTTTGTAAAGAAAGAAAAGGTGAATGTGACTATAGGTCCTCGGAAGAGGCTCTGCCTAGCCAGAGGAGTAGAAGAAGAAGGAGCCGAGCGCCGTAGCTCACATACATAAACAATATTCATAATTTATTCTTGAGAAAGAAAGAGCTCCGTCTTTTGATGTGCTTATCGTCCACTTTTGGTACACAAGTGGCACCAGTGGATTGATTGTGTGGAGTAAAAGAAGAAGGAGCCGAGCGCCGTAGCCCTCACTAGGTGAATCTCGGCTCCTTAGCTCCCACTAGGTGAGTTGTTTTGGTCTTGTGGTGCAATTCATTTCATTCAATACTTATTATACAAAAATTATGTTTAATGTATTAGAGTAATCTTTTGCAATGAAATAGTTAGTTAAAAATTATGTATAACACGAGTTTAGAATAGTTAATTATAATTAGCGTTGTGGCATGGTTTTTGTAGCCAGAATTTGATGATTCGACGATAGCATTGCCCGTGAAAACAGATCGACAATATGTCGACGTACTCATAGTTAAAAAATATGAACCAATGACGACCATTTGGTTTCAAATTAAAACAGCAATTAGAGAGATAAACAATTTTTGCTGCTATTGTAATCAGATTTAACATTGATTGCTCGTTATAAAGTCAATTGAGGTGTGTGCGTGAGGTAGAACTAATGAAATTCACAAAAAGTGCGCCTTTCACATGTGGTCTAATCATATCTATACATATATAATGATATCGACTATTCATTTCATTCAATACTTATTATACAAAAATTATGTTTAATGTATTAGAGTAATCTTTTGCAATGAAAAAACAAGTAAAGCTTTAGCAGCAGCGGCGGCAGCGGAATCTGCTTCCCGTGAGCTGTGCCAGTTTGCTGACCGGCAGGACACCTCAGCCAAAGTTTCATCCACAATACTGCAAATCCATGGACATACTACTTTGCTCAAACCTTAGCGGCCTCAGGTATAGAAAAAACAAGTAAAACCGTAAGAGCGGCACCGGTATCTGCTTCCCGTGAGCTGCGCCAGTTTGCTGACCTGCAGAACATCTCAGCCAATGTCTCACCCACAATGCTGCAAATCCATGAACGTACTACTCAGCTCAAACGTTAGCGGCCGCAGGGAAAAAACCAGTAAAACCTTAGCGGCAGGACTGGAATCTGCTCAAACCTTAGCGTTCGCAGAGGAAAAAAACAAGTAAAGCTTTAGCGGCAGCGGAATCTGCTTCCCGTGAGCTGTGCCAATTTGCTGACCTGCAGATCACCCCAGCCAAAGTTTCACCCACAATGCTGCAAATCCATGGACATACTACTCAGCTCAAACCTTAGCGGTCGCAGGGAAAAAACAAGTAAAACCTTAGCAAAACTTCCTAAAGTATGTGAGTAATGTGTTCATTTGCTACCACTCTTTTCTGTTGTAGTCACATCTTCAGCGGACGGTGGCACATGGGATGGAATCTTCCGAAAGCGAGACATTTCAGTAAGTCTTCATTTACGAAAATGAGATATCAAACATTCAGTGAGTCTTTGATATCAAACATTCAGTAAGTCTTTGAAGAAAACTTCCTAAAATATGTGAGTAATATGTCCATTTGCTACCACTCTTTTCTGTTGTAGTCACATCTTCAGCGGACGGTGGCACATGGGATGGAATCTTCCGAAAGCGAGAAGTGTCTGAATATAGCACAATCATTTCAATAAGTCTTCATTGTTCTGAACATCATAAAAGAGCAACAGAAGAAATAGTTATTTTATATAATACTATTTTATATAATAAAATAAGCTTTTTCTTTTCGTTCTTTCTGCTTTGATTGTGCTATATATTTTTTATTATTGTTTAGAATTGCTTCAGAAGTTCTATTTTAAGTATAGATGTTCTATACGTGAGAAGCGGAAAGCAGCCATCTTCCCATGTGATGCCAGGGTCCTGCACTTCTCGCTTTCGGAAGATTCCATCCCATGTGCCACCGTCCTCTGAAGATGTGACTACAACTGAAATGTCTCGCTTTCGGAACATTCCATCCCATGTGTCACCGTCCTCTAAAGATGTGACTACAACAGAAAAGAGTGGTAGCAAATGGACACATTACTCACATACTTTAGGAAGTTTTCTTCAAAGACTCACTGAATGTTTGATATCTTATTTTCGTACAAAGAGAGTGAAGAAGGCCAGCAACTGGCCCCGCAGCGACAAAGCAGAAAGAACGAAAGGAAATAATTTATTTTATCATATAAAATACCTATTTCTTCTGTCAGTAGTGAAAGGAGAAGAAAATAGATACATGGAGAAAGAGAAAGATATATATATATAATTTTTTTTGTTTTAAATTTTTCAATCCACTGGTGCTAGGCTTCAGCATTGTTGGATACTTGCATGTCCACTTGGCTCAACCTCAATTGCTTCATGATCAACGTTCAACCTCAATCATTTGCTCTGTCTCGGACTGGCTGCTTTTCGACATTCTTTCATATCAATCCGCTTTTGACGACAATTTAAAAACAGCAGCAGTGATTCAAACTAATCCGTAGTATAAAAACTGGTAGTTACATTGTAGTACCTTACTGGTTTGCAAAGAGCTAAATCCTCTTGCAAACATCCACCCTTCTGAGCTTATTTCAACAGCGTAAAGCCTCCGAAGCCTACGCTTGGGTTCGCAGCAGCTGTTTCCTTTCCTACTCCTCCGTCCAGTCAATGTCGAACTCGAATATGTGCGCCATTGGCTTGGACCAAAAGTAGAGATTGAAGACACCGGGGGGGGGGGGGGGGGGGGGGGGGGGGGGGGTTTATTATACTCGCGTGGTCCACAACATGAACAACGAGTCTACCGAAGACAAACATGAAGTACTGTACGGGTGTTTATCCTCACAGAAATCTCCAAGATGCCGACGGAGCACAACATCATTCCAGGGGGTCCATGACCACAAGACGCTGACTCACCGTGAATAATTTCTTGGCCGCCTTAAGACATGGAGATATTGGTGCCTTAAGTGGCATGAGATCCTGTGAGGCTTAAGACATTGAAAAAGGGAAACTGCCTTAAGCACAGAATAATACAATGGGTCTTAAGGGCGGAGGATGATGCTGTATCTTAAGCTGTACACACCACCCGAAGCCTTAAGGCACGGGGAACCTACAAGCCTTAAGGCGTGTCCGGCGCGTCCGCCCAATGCTGCTACAACACCCCGTACGACGCGCGTCCGGCGCAGCAGCGCCCTCCACTAGTAACACGTGTGAGCGGGCTTCCCCTGTACGGCATGAGCGTTTGGACCATGGTGAGTGACTTTATCGGTGTTCGTCCCTTGTTAAATGTTAAATCACGACATGGCAAACCCGCAAAGAGAACCCCAAAGCGAAGGAGAGTCCGTCCCGACCTTCTTGACTCTGGCAATCTCACACCACTCAAGATCAGGAAATGGGTGAGCCCGGTCAAAGAAGAACCAAGGAGGAGAGAGTTGGGTAAGTAGACTTGGACAACATCGACTTGTATTCTGAGCGAAACACCAGAAAGAAGACGAGAACGAGAGCAGCGCAGACATGCGTTCCAACTTTTTTCGTATTGAAAAACATGTTCAACTAATGTTGCAGGTGCTCGTCTCGCACCTGGGCCGGACACGGACATTATCGAACTCCTTTCCTCGGACGATGAACTGGCCACACCCTCCCGCCTAACCAACAACCAAACTCTCCTAATCAACGCGCTTGTCCATCCAACTCTGCGAGCCCCAGTAAAAGGCCACGGGCAGTATCTATAATCAATATAAGCAGCGGCAATGAAGAAGATGCGCTCGGGACGCGTCCTGCGACGCCGCCGCCGGTCTCAGATGCCGAGGATGTTTTCATGATGCTGAGGGAATTGGAGACATGGTTCCCGAAGGAGCCGATCTCTTTGGTTGATGGCGGTGGTGATGAGCGAGGCTCAAGACTCAAATATACCTGATCTCAATCCCTCCCCACCTCACAAGGGCGGTCCGGAGAACGAGGCAGTCGTCGACCAGCTCTCAGAGGCGCAGAAAGCGAACACGGTGACAATTACCAACCTAGTGGAATCTGTGGTCGACGAGTCTGCAACCACCGGCGGTGAAGTCCCTGATACCGAAAGTCGCGTTGAGTCTGGTCGCTTCTTTGACGAAGCGCTCGCACAGTTGGATTCGGACAATACCACGGTCCCAAAACCCATCGACGCGCCATCGTCCACCCCAAGATCGAGAGCCAAACAGTCGGAGCCGGAGGATACTACAGCCGCAAATTCTAGCAACGCGGCACTGTCCACCCCACCTGTTGACGAGCCGTCTCCGGTGCAAGCCCCTCCCTCTTTGTCCGCGCCTTCCTCCTCAGCTCATCCCTCTTCAACCTCCGTTGGTTCCACAATACGTGCATCCCAACCACGTCGACCGACTTCCATCCAGGCCCCTCCGCTCATCGGTCCTGGTGTTCTGCCTCCAGCCGCAACTTCCTCGTTGGCCTCTCCCTCTTCACCCTCTGCTGCATGCTCCTCACGTTCCACAACGCGACCAATCTTCGGCTTCCAGTCCGTAAGCGCGGGACCCGTGATTAAGTCAAGGAACACGCCCGCCCGACCTGTTTCAATAAGTAGATCAATCATAGGTTGATCCACTTTTGATCGAGGAATTGTGAACACCTCAATTCACAGCATCCTTAGACTCAAGTCTCCCACTATTAATAAGCTTCACATTGACACCCTGAATATTTCTACTTAAAATGTCGCGCGGTGAGGTGCATGCAGCAGCTAGGGACGACGGGCATTTGAATTTCTCTGTGGCCAATTGCGGAAGTTTTTTTGTCTCAGATTTTTGTGAGATGTGGATGGGCCGAGTGCTCTGGTAGTATAATCATGAAGTTCGTGTTTATATCCTAAGATTATCATAAAAGATAAAAGTAAATACTATTCTTTCTTGATTATCTTTCTTGACTCTTGACTATGCTTTGTTGAGCGATAAAGCTGTTGCGATAAAGGTGTTGCTATAAGTAGACAATCGTCAAATCCTGGCTCATAAGGCAATCATGAAATACAACCAGAACATTAACAAAAACATAGCACATTTTCATTAGCAAGACATTGGGCTTAAGTGCAATCGTCAAATTCTGGCTACAAAAATTAACATGAAACATACCACATTTTCATTAGCAGGACATTGTTCAGATATGTCCGTACAGACAAGGCTTAAGTGCAATCGTCAAATCCTGGCTACAGGAATCATGCCACAACGCCAAAAAACATAGCACATCTTTATTGGCTACAAAAATCATGCTACAACACAAATTTGGTCGTGTTACTATCCATGGTGTAGGGTAGCAGTATCAAGTTTGTGGATGTATAATAGCAGTATTAGGTTTCTTATGTAATATGCAAAAGTATTTTTTATCATACAATTTCTTCAATGTAAAGTTATAGCAGTATTAGGTTTCTTATGTAATATGCAAAAGTATTTTTTATCATACAATTTCTTCAATGTAAAGTTATCGACATATATATCATCGGGATCTGATTGCTGCATATTATAAGATTAATCCATTCACTTACCACAATAGACCACAATAGGTATCAGCCCTTATAATTTGTCATTGCACCGGGAAGCTCTCAAAAAATGGAAAGACTGACATCAAGCAGGGACCACAATTGTTCCAACAAGTTCCACTCTTCAGCAGAGAGTTGGAACTGACGTAAACGAGCGCCCAGAACGCGGTTGTGCTCCTGCAACACACCTAGAAGTTTCAGTGCTTCCCTCAACTCCAACCCGCAGTGTACAAGCTCCGCAGTACTGTTCCACTGTGTTGACACATTGTTATATACGCGGCGGAGGGGACTAGGAAGAGGGAGTGATTCGGCCGACCGGGTGATCGGAGGAACTCGTGCGAGGATAACGCGCCGGGACGACGGGTCGGAGATCGACGATCGGAGATCGGAGGTGGCGACCGGATCGTGCGGGAGGTTTCAGTCAACACCACAAACAGCAGGGTGAGAGCCTGTAGCAGGAATCCTTCTTTCGCAGGGACGGAGGTAGAACGGAGGAACGGGGAAGGTCGGAGGGAGAACACTCTAGGACGGAGCTGACTCAGGTTTGCCAAGTAGAGAATGTTTAAGAGGAAGAGTGCCGTGTCATACAACGTTAATTAACAAACTAAAGATACAAGATGACCGAGTGGCGTATTGAAACTATCGGAGGTTGTTATGTATCTATATAAGGAAATATCATGATGGTCTAAGCGCAACAATAGCGACTGACCAAAAAGGAAATAGAAGTTGGAACATGAGGATAAACAATAAGAGAGAAGACGGATAAACGGGAAACGCTCAGTAATCCTTCATTGCATAAAAACCCGGTTCGAACACGAGGTCCGAAGGAGTTTGAAGTGGAGCTGAGTCGGCGGAGGAGCTCCGTCGGCCGACCGCCGTCGGAGGTCGGGCGAGCTCCGAGAGCCGAGTCCCAAGGTCCGATGCACGGATAGACGAAGCATTCTCAAGGGGGGTGATGTCATGATCCACTCATTCCTCACCTTTTCCAACCACCACCAATAACCCGGATCCGGATTCTTGACCATCCTTTACCCCTTTGAACCCGGATCATTACTGCGCCCGGACCCCTCATTGAGCCCTAACTCCTAGACTTCACCCCTGGTTCCTCCCTCCTTACCGTCACTCCTGACCCTGGCCCCTTACTGTTGTGGAGTCGTCCCTGTTTCACTCCTGACTCCTAGTGCACTATATAAACCTAGACCTCAGTAGTAGATCTTTACACTATTCTAGTCTATTCTCCAGAGTTTAATCAACGCACTTGCCATGCACAAAGAAGGAGTTTATACAGGACTACTAGTATTTTGCGTTGAATTAGGAATCTCGCTCTCCCATCTGTAGGTGTGATCCTTAATTTTGCTTTCCCCTTGAGCCCGCTGTTGATGATTCACTGTATCTCATTTGTGATTGGATTTTCCTTGTTGTTGCAAATCTTGTTGCATATTTACATGCATATCTAAGTTATTGCGGCTAAGATGTAAAATAAAGTATGATGATAAAAATTGTTGAGGTTTTTTTTCTGGTTTGTTATCTCTTACCTTTGTCCATTAGCTTTTTGGCTATGTCTCTGCCTCAGAACCTGTAAGGGCAACCTCAAGGCCCGAGAATACTCAAGAGTCCTAGCGAGGGAAGTTCGAAGATGAATAAACAGTAGCTACGGACATTGAGTAACGCACCTAGCGAGGGAAATCCGAAGAGAAAAAACTCTGAGGATTCCCACGCTAGGCCGGAGGTACAAATAGTCTACTGGACAGGAGCACGGGACCGGAGTGATCGGGAACGGATGCCGAGGTCACGCGCATGATCGCATGCCGAATGCCAGGCAGCATCGGCTCGGCTCGGCGGACCGGAGGACGTCGGCCGAGTCGGAGGACCGGAGCAATTGGCGGAGCGGGGCCGACGGCGGGCGGAGCCGTGCAAAAGGGGGGTTCCCCTGACAGCCATCCTAGGCCAGAACTGCGCGCGGGCAGAGCTCTTCACCCTCTTTGTAAAAGCATTCACCGACACAATGATCTGCCTTTTTGATCTTGAGCTCCATTGAGTTATATAAACAAATCTTTTCACTGAAGAATACCATATTCCTTTTTAAAGTACTCTGTCAAAAATTTAAGCTCTGCTCATGAGGTATAACCGACTTCCACTCTTTGCTCTGCTTCTTTCCAACCGCCACCACCACTCATTTCACTGAAGAATATCATATTCCACCTTAAAGTACTCCTTTAACTAGAGGCAAATACAGTGTCACCGAACAACTTTGACACACCTGTCATTAGAGGCAAATACAGTGTCACCGAACAACTTTGACACGCCTGCCACGAACTTGTTGGATAGAGCTAAAAAAAATATACAAATATGCGCTGTATTTTTTTTGCAGCTATTTGCAGAACATAAGGCGCGGATGATTTTTTCCGCTTTTGGATGGTTTTTGTCATCATTTCTCATCTTCCTTCTAGCGGCCTCAGTTTTGAGCGGAGCCCCCTAAAAACAAGCACGTTCAACTCCTACGCTTGAATTACAGTGCATAGGCTATTCAATATATATTTTTGGGGCCTCAACTACGCTGTGCTTGGAATTGCACTTTTTTAGACGTGGCTTCGGTCATTTGCGGTGCGACTGCCCGGGAATCGAAACAGAGATCCTCAAAATTTGCTCTGTGTTAATTTATTCAAATTCATTTATTCAAACTCTGAACATGGATTCGGTTGTTTGCGGTGCGACTGTCTGAGAAAATCATTAACAAGTATTATCGCAACAGACAGAGCGCGCACATTGTAGCTAAATAGCCGGCTGCAAACTGTAAGCCTTAATCAGATTTGTTATCCTCACGACGCAGGCATGGTGTGAGTTGGCTGGTCCGCTTGTCCGAGGAGAAAGCCAAGCTGGCGTGCACGTGGACGCAGCGCTCCAGATGTTGCCAGAAATATTGGAAGAGACACGTGTGAGATCAAATTGCTGCAGTAGGAGCGAGGACTGGGGAAGTGGCAAGGCTAGCCAAACTTGAGGTTGATAAGGAGAGCGATTGTAAATGCATTCTGAAATAATAAGAGGGACACTCAGTCGCTCGCTGCCTTGCATTATTTGTGCACGCTCAGATCGCCATGGAAGTATAAGGCAAGAGAGATAATACATCAATCACAAGCATATGAATTGTGACTCACGGTACTGCTATTATACATCCACAAACTTGTTACTGCTACCCTACGCCCTGGATAGTAACACAACCAACCTCGGCTACCCTACACCTTGAACTTCTTATACCAGTATTGTTGTATAATTTTACATTGAAGCAATTATATGAACTATAATAAAAAATAAAAAATAAAAAACTGCTATTACTGTAGCAATGTGTATGGGTGAACTGTGTCTCTATAATCATTTTACGTATAAAATATCAGTAATTGTTAACAATATACTCTATAGTCTCGCTAATAAATAAGCAATTAATCTGTAAGCAATTTGAAGATAAGGACACTTGTGGGACTGAAGTGATTGCCAAGTGTTAAGGACACTTGTGGGACTGAAGTGATTGCCAAGTGTCATCCTTAATTTTGCTTTCCCCTTGAGCCCGCTGTTGATGATTCACTGTATTTCATTTGTGGTTGGATTTTCCTGGTTGTCGCAAATCCTGTTTCTCTACTGGTTATTATTTTAATATTCGATGAAGAATGAGTTCTTGTACTTCTTGTAACAGTATTGTTATATAACTTTAAAACTTTAAACATAACTCTAAACATTTGTGGGTTATGTTTTATATCTGCAGGCCATCATACACGTGTATTGTGGGTTGTATATTTGATAGCCTTCGAAAGGTATGTTTGCGCTTCAGAAGTTCCATTTCAAGTATGTATGATGGATGATCCCATCAATTTCCATAGACAGACATCACCTCTCTTCCTGGACTCTTGTGCTCGTCTTTCAAGCTGTCTCTCTCTCTGAGGTCTCACGGATAGATGAGACACGGCTGAGGAATGGCAGCCACTAAAAAAAGTAGCTGAGAAATCTAAAATGAAGTATGTTCATGTTAGCTGTATTATTTTAGAACACAAAATGACATCAAAAGATAGAGGTAGAGGTCACAAAAGAATTCAAAACAAGGATGAGGAAAAGCTACAACACTCTCGACGGTGCACAGAAAACTCCATGTTTTTTTCTGTCTCCTCACACAGCAGCCATGGTCATAAAAGCTGATCACTATCAGGTATACGTAAAAACATCGGAAACTAGCCCGGTCTACAAAGTAGGAACGATGGTAGATAATGTAACGGATACACTGTAAGTGCCATTCCTTACTTCGCCTGAGACGGAGAGCAAATGAACGGGAGAACAACATTCCTTTTTGAACAGTTTTGCAGCCGTTCAGAAGCAATCCATTTATGTCGAGATAGACAACATATCGGGGACGGATTGAGAGTCCTGAGCGCTTCTGGATATTTTCTGACAAAAGGAGAGGGTGGAGACGACATCGTGTGTTGAATTGATTGCTGAGCTGTGTTAATTGTGTTGAATTGATTGCTGAGCTGTGTTAATTTTTTCAAAATAAAATAGTGTCAAAGTCTTTTAACTACTGGTTTGCTTTCATGCAAGTAAACATCACACAGTTGAAAGACTTGTTTCTAAATGATATTGATTACACAACTCACATCGAGATAACACAGGTCTGTAAGTAGATGATGGCTCGGCAATAGCCGAGGACGGCTTGAACTTACCGGTAGTCTAGACATTGAACGGCACCTGAGAATACCATAAATTGCCTCTAGTTACAGGAGCACTTATGGCCCAAAGTGCTCCTGTAGGTAGAGGCGGTTTCTGATGCCACCAAGCGGTGTTGGACTGGAAAACTTACCACCATGTCGAAGGATCTGGCTCCCTGGACCCCGCTCCTGCCCCGCGACACGCAGACCTCCTGAATAGAGACAACCCGATGGTTGTATGAACAAAGGATGGGTTCCAACATGGTGACGCCATCAAAAAAAATTGGGCAGAACGCGGCTGTCTCGGTGAACTTAGCCACAGAACCATTGAATAAAAAGTTGAAGCCAGTTGTCTGAGTTGCACTACCTTATAATCATCTTAAGTATAAAATATTAATAAATATTAACATATAATGTTTTTTATTTATTTTTGATCTAGCAAATAAAAACTATTTTAAGCTCATTCTATCTTTCTGGTCACTTATATCATCTCATATATCCAATATAAGCAACATGAGGTGTTCACAATTCCTCGATCAAAAGTGGATCAACCTATGATTGATCTACTTATTGAAATTTGCACGAGGCTGCAAATAAAGGGACAAATAAACGGTCCAATCTTCCTGTAACAGTGTTTTAGCTCGAGGGTAGACTACGTTAGATTTAGAATTAATGTCTACAGGAAATACAGGATAATATAATCAAAAAATAGTCTAAAAGTGAAGAAAGAAAAAATATTTTTATATATGCGCTTCGTGTTGCAGCATGTTTTTTGTAGCTAGGATTTGACGATTGCACTTAAGCCTTGTCTGCACAGACATATTTGAACAATGTCCTGCTAATAAAAATGTGCAGACTCTAGTTGATGCCCTTATAATAACTATACTTGTACATATATAATCAGAGTGTCCCACTATGACCTCTCCTGTCCTTCCTCGAGACGCCAACACTGTTCAGCCTCCAAACTACATGTCACCTTCTTTCTACTTTCCCGTCTCGACTGTCATTATCAGACTCTAGTTGTTGCCCTTACAATAACTATACCTGTACATATATAATCAGAGTGTCCCACTTATTATTCCAGAATGCATTTACAATCGCTCTCCTTATCAACCTCAAGTTTGGCTAGCCTTGTCACTTCTCCAGTCCACTGCTCCCTCAGTCCTCGCTTCTACTGCAGCAATTTGATCTCACACGTGTCTCTTCCAATATTTCTGGCAACATCTAGAGCGCTGTGTCCACACACACGCCAGCTTGGCTTTCTCCTCTGACAAGCGGACCGGCCGACTCACACCATGCCTGCGTCGTGAGGATAATAAATCTGATCAAGGCGTACAGTTTGCAGCCGGCTATTTAGCTACAATGTGCGCGCTCTGTCTGTTGCGATAATACTTGTTAATGATTTTCCCAGACAGTCGCACCGCAAACAGCCGAATTCATGTTCAGAGTTTGAATAAATTAACACATATTCAGAGTTTGAATAAATTAACACAGAGCAAATTTAAAAATCGCAACAGCTTGTCTTAAGTCAACAAAAGTCAAGAGTCAAGAAAGATCACAACTTCTGTTGGCTTTAACATTTTGGCTCTACTTATAGCAACACCTTTATTGCAACAGCTTTATCACAACAGCAAGTCTTAAGTCAACAAAGCACAGTCGCACCGCAAATGACCGTAGCCACGTCTAGAGTTGGAAAAAATTACCACAATGCCTCGGTGTTCAATTCACTACACAATGTTGACTTCAACATCGTCCTTCGATACACCTCGCAGTGTGATTGCAAAATATCCAGAAGCCCTCAGGACTCTCAGTCCGTCCCCGGTATGTTTTCTATCTCGACAAACCCGCAAAAGGCCAGTGCTGGCTTGCAAGCTGTACAAAGGACTCAAGAGGGTCCTCAAAAGAGTCTTCTTGAACTTCTTGTACATACTAAAAAATAGTTTATAGGTCCAAATACTAATTTCCAGCTCATGACTCTTACACTCAACAAAACCTTTCAATCACTATGGTGTAGGGTAGCAGTATCAAGTTTGTGGATGTATAATAGCAGTATCAGGTTTCTTGTGTGGTATGTTTTCTATTTCGACAAACCCGCAAAAGGCCAGTGCTGGCTTGCAAGCTGTACAAAGGACTCAAGAGGGTCTTCAGAAGAGTCTTCTTGAACTTCTTGTACTAGTATTGTTATATAACTTTACATTGAAGCAATTGTACCTTGTGTGGTATTTTTGCATACCACACAAGAAACCTGATACTGCTATTCGATATCAGCTACATGGCTGCTAAGACAACAAGTTGTAGGTTCCAATTTGGAGATGAGAAAGTTGTAGCACTTTGACAATCCGCACCTACTACTCAATGCCTGGGCGGACTCATTTACATTTTTGTAGCCAGGATTTGACGATTTGCCGATTGCACTTAAGCCTTGTCTGCACGGACGTAACTGAATAATGTCTTACTAATAAAAATGTGCTATGTTTTTTTGGCGTTGTGGCATGACTTTTGTAGCTAGAATTTGATAAACAGTATTTTTGCTGCTATTGTAATCAGATTTAACATTGATTGCTCCCTATAAAGTCAAACTGTAAAAACAAATCGACAATATGCTGACGATATGGTGAGTACGTCACAGTGCTTTCATTATGATAGCTGTGACAGTAATAGAAAGAGAAGAAAATAGAGTGTCTTAAAGCTGCAATTTTTCCAATCACAACTCAGAAGCAGGGCCGTCGTTGGAACCACCACAACCTCAGGCTGAGTCGCAACCCTAGCCAATATAATGGACAAAAGTAAGAGATAACAAATCAGAAAAAAAACACGTGTTAAACATCATAACTTGAAAGATGAAGGTGGGATGACGGAAAAGCGATGTAACATCGTGGCGAGGATATATATATGTGCAGCTATTTCTAACTGCCGAATATACCATGAGCTCGTCAATGGATAAAGGACTGAATTGAGAGAATGGAGTAGCACTTGCTTATTGACGCCTTAGAAGATCTGAGGTATTTGCGGGTGCCTAAGATAGAATATAGAGCAGATACTGAATGAAGCAAGCCTCTTGATTCAAGATCAACACATGCTTGGGTCAACTTAATTGAGGTCAAATAGAGAGAGGTAGTAGCAAGAAAGTTGTGGCCATATCGGATTCGCGCGTGTCATGAAGCACAAGTCAGCATCTTACATGGTATCTCTAATGGACTCTACAAGGCAACAGTAGTCTTAGGCAACCTCAATGCTCAAGAGTCCTAGCGAGGGGAATCCAAAGATCAATAAGTACTTAACGGTAGCTACCAATACAAGATAACACATCTAGCGAGAGGAATCCAAAGAGAAGAAGCTCTGAGGATCCCCACGCTAGGCCGTGAGTATATATACTACTGTCCAGAAGCACGTGACGAAAGTGACCGAAAGGACTGGGCAAGCTCTCGGGCTTGGTCGCAAGCCAAATGCCACCGAGTGTCGGAAGTGTGTCGATTACGTAATCCACTCACGTGGATGGACGAGTGGATAGATTACGTAATCCGCCAAAGGCAGAAATCGACGGAGCGAAGGGCGTCGGCGGGGGGTTCCCCTGACACCTCGCCTGAGTTCAGAATGTACACCAATTCGTGCTTTTCGCTCTGTTATGCGACTTAGGTCCAGAGTTGAATAAACAACAAGACACGGAGGGAAGAATGGGCACCAGCACAATAACAAAGAGACCAAAACAAACCCCGGAGCTGCAGGGGATTATCCAGTTCGCAGGATTATCACTGTCTATCCCGTGAACACAAGATGGATGGGATTATTCTGAGTGATATCGATCGAAGCTCGCATTGCAAGATGCCAAGGAGGCACGTCATTGAACGAGAATTGACAGTCGCAGTGTATAGAATCTATAGAATCATGGTAATATGACGCGAACAAAGTTGTCATTGGATAGCGAGGGACCGTGACGATACAACATTTCTAGGCAACACGTCAGGCCCAAGCGAAAGAGTTGTCGAGGATTCACCGTTTGAAAGTTGTCTACGAGACTAATGAGATGGGTAAGTAAGGGAAAATAAGTCAAAAATCGAGCCACGCACCAATAACGCCTTGCTGTCCGCCATTCAGGGTGGACGTAGAATCTGGCGGTGGTACCAAGAGTGGATGGAATGTAACGTGGTAGAACGAATAGGTAGCAATACGGTCATTTCAGTCTCGTTGAACTATATACAAGTTAACTGGACAATCGATTAGGGCTGGATGATATCATGAGGATTCAGAAACACTCACCAGAGGCCCTGACATTCAGCTCTTCTTACCGAGAACGTCCATCTCAAACTCCTCGGGTAGGTCAGCCTTTCCATTGAACAGTTTCTTGAGTTTTTCGTAGATGACCGCGAGCCACGATGTGTTGGCCGTTTGAGGACAAGCATGTGAACGAGGAAGCTTCAGCCTAGGAATAGCCACCGATGTATACCAATAAAGACAAGGAACTGGGGTACATGCGATACTCGGGGAATGTCGAAGGGCGATGGGGCATGTACATGTCGATGTATATATCATCGAGATCTAATTGCTGCATGTCGATGTATATATCATCGAGATCTAATTGCTGCATATTATCAGATTAATGCGTCCACTTAGTACCAGTATTATTATATAACTTTACATTGAAGCGATTGTATGAATTATGAAGTGCTAACTGATACCTATTATGGTCTATTGTAGTACAACACTGATACAAAAAGCTCAAGAAGTTGAAGAATTTACAATAAAAAAACACAATCATATGATATACTTAAAAAAATGTTAAAACAAATGCTGACCTTGAGTGAGCCTATACAATGTGAAGGCTGTGGCCAATCATGTTCATCAATGGTCTCTTTTGTCAGTGGGAATTTATAGGTCCGAAGCAATAGGAAGAAAAAAACAGGGACACCACAACAGGACGAATGCGGATATTGCTGGGACAAGGACAGCTTGAGAGTGTCTTTCCTTGTGAGGACTGGAAGAGGTGCCAGGTATAAACCATAATTATCCGTCGTTATATTGAACTCGAACATCAAGAAAGATAATCAATCAAACAGTTTCTGCATATATACACCTACAGACTTTCCCCTTGAGCCGGCTGTTGATCATTCACTGTATCTCATTTGTAGTTAGATTTTTCCCGTTGTCGCAAATCCTGTTGCATATTTCATTTATATCTAATTTATTGCCGCTACGTAAAGTTGTAAAATAAAGTACGATCATTAAGATTGATGGTGTACTCAAGAAGGAGACTACCATCCACTTGTGCTTCTGTCTTTGTCTCTTGTCTTATTGCTAATTAGTGAACCCATTGAGTCAGTCGGCTTTCTTTTCTTCCATGTATCTATTTTCTATTTTCTTCTCTTTCTACTACTGTCACAGCTATCATGATGAAAGCACTGTGACGTACTCACTATATTG
This sequence comes from Mycena vitilis, assembly GCA_029203975.1. Lineage (NCBI taxonomy): Eukaryota > Fungi > Basidiomycota > Agaricomycetes > Agaricales > Mycenaceae > Mycena > Mycena vitilis. Next base: position 137,440 of record JARGYF010000161.1, read on the forward strand.
TCAGCATGTTGTCGATCTGTTTTTACAGTTTGGCTCTATAGGGAGCAATCAATGTTAAATCTGATTACAATAGCAGATGGGAAAAAAGGTAAGCAGCTATTGACAATGCCTTTCTGGTAATTATCTGAATACTGTTAATCACAATGTTGATAAATTATTATTTATTTCTTATGTTTATTGATTTCTAATGCAACGCAAAATACTAATTTATCTCTTGCATTCATTAATTCTTAATCTAACGCAAAATACCTTTGTATAAACTCCTTCTTTGTACATGTAAGTGATTGAAAGGTTTTGTTAAGTGTAAGAGTCATGAGACTATGGCGGTCCAAATGTACATTTAATAATTTTCACAAAACTCTCGCGTTTTTCAACATTTCGCCCAAAACACCGTCGAAATCATGGTTTCTTTATACAAACCCCGGGTCAACTTGCAAGAGTTTAGTGCGAGAGAAAACGCGGGATTTCTCGCACTACAAACTCGCCGGAGATAAGTTAAGCGAGGTCGGCGCTTTTTCGCAAAACTCGCACAGCTCAAAATTTCGCAAAACTCGCAGACCTCAGTTTTCGCAAAACTCTCGACATTCCATTTTTCGCAAAACTGTGGTTTTGGGGACTTGGAACGAAGTCTCTATTTTAGATAAGGGATAAGGTACATGCTGATGTGTGTGCTAGCTTGGTACAGACGCTACGGAACAGCCGGACTGAGCACGCAGGAGGAGAGTACAATACATACGGAAAGGAGGATGCGAGGGGGCAGGATTAGGGATCCAGGCACTGAATCGCGCGGTATGGAGAGACGAGAGACGGAAGTGTGAATGTGGGAAGAGGGAGAAAGAAGGCGATACAAAGCAATGGAGGGTGGTCGGATGGGAATCATGAAGGGGAGGAGATGGGACGTGCGAGGCGTGTAGAGGAGGGACAAACAGGTAGCAGAGAATGGGTGTAGAAGTGAAGCCGAGAGATGGGAACCTGGGGAAGAGTGGGGAGGGGGGAGAGGGAAGAAAGCTAGGGTATGCAAGGAGAATTGTGCCCGTAGTGCGTAACCTGTGGAGGAATATGTTAGCGTGCGTGAAAGAATGCGACAGCGAATGACACACCTATGTCGGACCTCAGCTATCACAGATTCTGAGCTAGCCACCACAGAGGGCCTGCCCAGCGCAGTAGGGCACACAATTCGAGGCATCCGGAGGCTGGTGGAGAGATTCTTCGTCGTGTACTGAGTCGCCACCAGTGACGTGTCAATTCGTCAAGGCGAAGGCGGAGAACCCGTCAAGAATGGACGACATTGCTGAACGAAACTATGTCTATCCGAACGTTGCCGCGAGCGCCGCCCAGTGAAGCTAGTGAAGGCCCAGCTGTTGAGATGCGGAGGTAGCCAATTAGTGGTGAGCGCAAGAAGAGAAGAATGTCACGCATTGTCACACATCTTCCGTGATCGTACGATTAATTGTCGGACGACATTGGAACGAGAAAACATTAGAATTTGCGTGTGTATAGGGTAGCAAAGGAGGGTGGGCTGAGATAGGGGACGACTAGCGAAGGAGTGTAGTGTAGCGCGATTAAATCGGATAGTATGTGTCAAAAAAAAAGGAAACGGTGAATTAGGCCCCAAGGCAACAAGGCGATCGAGTGCGCGCTTCGGCAAAAGTACTCGTTTGATTCAATTCCAGGGGCTGGATGCCTCGGGAACATATAACCCTTCCCTAGGTGGGGGTGGGACGTAGGTCCGGAGTATAGGTCCGGACGCACGCAATGGGGGGAAAGACGAGCTGCTGGATGCTGGCGGCGCTGCGGTCGAGGAGCTGCGACGCTTCCCAATGGAAACAGCGCTGGCCGTTGGGCCCGACGACCTAGAGCTGCCAGCGGCGGAGCTAGAGCCGGCAGGCATTGCTGGTGATGCAGTGGCAGGAGCGGTTGCGTGTGAAGCGCTCCCGAAAGTGCCAAAAGTTGCTATGGACGCAAAAGCTGGGTCATGCGCCGGGTCGTATTGAAAAGAAGATGTCGCGGGCCGCAAGTATGGGGATCCGGAGGGGCTGTCGTCTTCGTCGTCGATGCTGATAATCGTCGAGTCTGGCATATGTCAGCAACGATTAGGTACAGTAGTATGGTCAGAGCACTCACTGCTGATAGAGACAGATCGAGCCCGTTTGCCGCTGCGCCCAGATTAAGGTCATGATCGCTGATAGCTGAGTAGCGGTCATAAACGCGATACATCTTCAAATAATTGCGAAGTGTGTGCCGATGCATTCCCATTGCGTCGGCCAATGCTTGCAGCGTGATATTGCGGTGCGAGGCGACTGCATCGGCAAGCCATACCGGCTCTACCACTTTCCGCGGCCTGCCTCGACGCCCCGTTCGTTCTACACGGATCGGATGAACATGCTGCAGCTTTGCATGCTCACTGTGTGCAGTCATTTACAAGACAACAAAAAGATTGCATCAACACTCACATTCCCTCCGCAACAAGTGCGCTACGTTGAAGCTGGACTGTTAGCTCTCCCAAAGCGCTGGCAGAAGCTTCGAGCCATCCATAATCTCCGACTTCAGGCTCTAAAGCTTCGAGTATTGGGACCAATTTATCTAAAACCTGCTCCGAATGAATTCGAAGTCGCAAAGGGTCCCCCTCCTCCTGCCGCAGCAAGGTTGAAGCACGTTCATATGCAGTTGTGATAATGGTGTGGGCCCGCAAGACATCGGGCGACCAGTTGAACTCTTGTGGTGTGAAAGGAAGAGCCGGAAATTGGGCAGGGAGCACCATCGTGGACAGAGACAGGGTTTGAAAGTGAGACGATTCGAGCCTTGCCGGAAACACGTGCTGGACACGGGGCGTTGTTTGGTTCAGATTGTCCTCAACGTGACCGAGTATATATAGTACGGCTCTCTCACTTCGCTTATCCTTTGAGTCTCCTTCGCACCACAATGTCGCCTTCGGATTCCCAAGTTCAAGAAGAACATGGACCCGAAGGCCGTCCCGCGGGTAACTACATTGGTTGCCACCATCCTGATTTTTATTTTTCGGACGGCAATGTGATCTTCCAGGTGCTCATCATCCCTTCGTAAGATTGTAGTTACTGACGAATGCTTTCCCTCTCAGCTCTTGTCGGACGACCACCCTCCTGGGTGCCTCTATAAGCTCCATGCCGGTGTCCTTGGATCCCGGTCCCCATTCTTTTGCACCCTCCTTTCACTCCCCCGTCCCCCGGACGCCGCCAAGGACATCCTGTCTGAAGGGAAGGTCGATAGCAACCCTATTGATATCCCTTCCTGCATTAGCCGCCATGATTTCGACTCTCTGCTCAAATACCTGTATAAGGGCCCGAGGTATGTTTTTTCCGCTGTCGAATATTCTGATATGTGGACTGAGTCACTGCTGCCAGTGACTATCCGACCTCGGATGAATTCCTGGTATCTGTGCTGAAGCTGTCGTCATTTTTCGAGATCGCCGATGGCGTAGACTTCGCCACGCGTGAATTCACGCGCCGCGGCAATCATATCCACCCAGCTCTCCAGTTTGAACTGGCCCGCTGTTTCGGCATCGACATCTGGATCGAACACGCCTTCCGTCGGCTCATGGACAGCAGCCTCACTTCCCTCACCTCTGAGCAGGTCACACAAATCGGCCACTGCGGTTACTATTGGTTGACGCAGACAAAAGCCAAGATTCAGGAGCTTCGGACGAAGATTGCCTTCCACGTGCCTCCTGTCGTGAGCAGCCCGGGTTGCGAAGCGCCGGCTCGCTGTATCGCTTCCTGGAACCGAGAGTGGGAGGAGCATGTTCGCCAGCTCATTCACCACCCTGAGAGTCCCATTCGCTGCTTAGATCTTCTTTCCGACTTGCGCAACACCCATATTGAAGGATTCTGCGACGAGTGCCAGGATTTGACAGCGACTTGGATCTGGGGCAAGTGCTTGCTGACAAAGGAGGAATACCTCATTGAGGAGGCCATCGCAGCTCTGATGGTGTTGCAGACTGAGCAGCCCCTTCGCGAAGCCCTCCGCGACAGTGTTCACCGTCTTATCAAGTCTTAGTTACAATGTGCAGCTCTTTCACTTACTTTGATAACTCGAGCTTCTTTGTTACACTAGTTTGCCTTAACGTACTTTGGATTTAATGTAAGCGGTCCCACAGGGCCGCAACTTGAACTTCGCGTATCGAAATTAACCCGCCCACTGCCCACGTGATCGTGAAAGTGGAGCTGGCAGCGAAGTTGAAATCCAGGGTTCCTTGCCTGACACCTGACCTTTCCGAGTCCCTGCCAGCCGTCAAAGATCGCACGCCGTCAACCCGCGGGCCTGTCTCCATCTCCCTCGAGTCGGTGGTGGACTGTGGTGGATGTTTATCTAGCCCCCGCGCCGGTTGCACGCGCACGGAGCGGCTTCATCACGGTCCGAACACCGGACCGAGGCAGCCATGGTAGATACAGGAGAGGGGATATACTCTGAGTCCCCAAAACCACAGTTTTGCGAAAAATGGAATGTCGAGAGTTTTGCGAAAACTGAGGTCTGCGAGTTTTGCAAAATTTTGAGCTGTGCGAGTTTTGCGAAAAAGCGCCGACCTCGCTTAACTTATCTCCGGCGAGTTTGTAGTGCGAGAAATCCCGCGTTTTCTCTCGCACTAAACTCTTGCAAGTTGACCCGGGGTTTGTATAAAGAAACCATGATTTCGACGGTGTTTTGTGCGAAATGTTGAAAAACGCGAGAGTTTTGTGAAAATTATTAAATGTACATTTGGACCGCCATATGAGCCAGAAAGAAAAGCTGCGGAACATCATTCTTACAGACAATTTATAATATCACCAGCTTCTTTCTACTTTGCATATCACACAAGAAACCTATTACTGCTATTATATATTCATAAACTTAATACTGCCACAAACTCATGGATAGTACTACAGCCAAATTGGCGTTGTAGCATGATTTTTGTAGCCAGGATTTGACGATTGCACTTAAGCTTTGTCTGCACGGACGTATCTGAACAATGTCCTGCTAATGAAAATGTGCTATGTTTTTGTTAATTTTTAACGAACAGATACAAACTGTGTTTTGTTCTGGTTGTATTTCATGATTGCCTTATGAGGCGGTCTCTCTCAGACGATCCTCACACCGCAGGAGCGCGAATAAAAGGGGGCCTGAAGTTTCATTTTTATTTGATACAAATCAGGCCAGATTTGGGAACTTTTTATCCAGACTAAAAGGCCGTCCAAAAGCGGACTAGTTATTTGACTAAAGTAGGAAGCCTGTTTTGTACCCGGATATCTTGAATAAAAATGAAACTTCAGGGAGCCTTTTACGTGTGGTCCAGCGCATGGGGGGTACCAGTTCAAGGACGAATTGATTCTGGAGCAGTGAGCATAGCAAAAGAGCGAATTTCATCTTCTTTTTACCGGCCTATTCTGATCTATAAACAGATTCTTTGGCACCAGAGATGACACTACCACGGGGGAACCACACGTAAAAGGCTCCCTGAAGTTTCATTTTTAACCAAGATATCCGGGTACAAAACAGGCTTCCTACTTTAGTCAAATAACTAGTCCGCTTTTGGACGGCCTTTTAGTCTGGATAAAAAGTTCCCAAATCTGGTCTGATTTTCATCAAATAAAAATGAAACTTCAGGCCTAGACTCGTAACCAGCTCTATGTTGAGTTACAATCCTAGTGGTGGTTTGACAATTTTTTCAAGAATATTGGAGCAGAATTGGGGGAGATAAAAAAAAACACGCGCAGGGTAACTCGAACATAGAGACTGGGAGAACTTAGTCGAGAAAAGCCACATCAAAAATGCACGTGCTTAATCAATCTGACTTAGAAAAATTTCGATGTGCGGCATTTTCAACCTACTCAAAATAAAATTCTGAGTCGCAAGAAATGTGCGCGCCTTTCGGGGCATCTAGACCCCGTGGTTTTTATTTCTCCAATATGAGAGGCTGCAGTGCATACACGAGAAAGCTGAACTGATCGGACCGGCCCAGCCACCCACAGCCACCCATCACCTGCCGCTCATCGTCCATTTCGCAATGGTAACTCGGTGCTACAAACACCTGAGGGTGGATTCAATATCCCTAAAGGTGTCCGCAACTTTGCTCCAACTCAGAATTTGATTTGGAGGAGGTTGAAAATGTTGCACATCGAAATTTCTCTAAGTCAGATTGATTAGGTTACGTACAACTTTGATGTGACATTTCTGTACTAAGTTCTCCCAGTCTCTTCGTTCGAGCATCCCTGTCGACACTTTTTTCTATCTCTCTCATTTTTTGCCCGTTGTTCCTAATTTTTATCGCAAACTAATACTAGGATTGTTGCTCAACGAAGAGACTGGCACCGAGTCTACTTCAGGCCCCCTTTTATTCGCGCTCCTGCGGTGTGCCTGTATCTTTATTACATAGTGACACTTTTTTTAAACAGGACAATTGAGTCAATATAGATTTTATATCAGGATCCTTGTTCATTTAGTGTTACAAAAGCCTCAATCTTTTCCCATTGGGTCCAAGGTCAACAAATTACTGTCAAAATAGATGCTTCCTACTACACTACCATCACAACCCGCTCGAAAAATACTTTTATAAATTGTCGCGTGTGCCGACGTATATATCATCGAGATCTAATTGCTGCATATTATCAAATGCATCTACTTACCACAATAAACCACAATAAGTATCAGCTAACTTACCACAATAGACCACAATAAGTATCAGCTAGCAGTTAGTTAGTCTCACTAATAAATAAAAGTAAATACTGTTTTTTATTATTATTCTTTCTTGACTCTTGACTATGTGAAAAGGGCCTTTTTGCTTGTTCTGTTAATAGATCAGCAAGGAGCCCATATAGTCTGGGGGAAATAGCCAGGATGTCACATGACACTTTGTATGAGTCCAAATCAACTTTATTTTGAGTTAGTCTCATTAATAGATACTGTTTTTTTCTATTATTCTTTCTTGACTCTTGACTATGCTTTATTGACTTAAGACTTGCTGTTGCGATAAAAGTGTTACTATAAAAAGAAATAGTTTTTGAATATAAAGTACTAGTTTTTTATTTTTTTTTGCTCATTAAAATCAGAATGTCGAAGTCGACAGAAGTTGTGATTAGAAAAAGTTGCAGCTTTAAGACACAAAACCTGTGTTGGTCTCTGCATTTTGATGTCGTCGAAAGCGTCAAAACCTCTGTTTTGTACTCAAAAAGAAACACTGCAAAGCCATATTGTCCAAAAAGGAAATATCCTCGGAGTTAGCAACATGACAGTTTGATAACGGCTTCTATGACAGCTTCTATGACAGCATAGCCTTGATCCGCACATGATAGCTGATTGCCCGCTGTGTGTAAACCTCATTGCATTGTCAATGGCTCCTTACCTCTGCCCAAGCTGAAGTAAACAGGTGCAGTAGTGACACTTACATGTTTAAATTGATTTAGTTTAGTTTAATTTTTATTTTTTTATGGATTTTATTATGTAAATAGAATATATATACAGCTCGATGTTGAGAGATACATTTTAGCTCTATCCAACGAGTTCATGACAGGTGTATCTTCAAGCTTTCAATGAAAAAATTACTTGCTTGAATATAATAGAAAAGAGACAAAGACAGAAGCGCAAGTTTACAAATACAAAGAGTTGTTTTTTATATATAGTAACATCTTTATTGCAATAGCAAATCTAATTATTATATAAACAAGTACTTCATTTCTATATAAAAAGGTTTTCTTTTCACTTTTACAGCTGTCCAGATAGTCTGTAAGTTGATTACATCCGAGGGAGCACCTGTGTTGAACTTGATGCCGGACCATGCTCGTCACCTTGGTTTTGGATAGGTTTGCAACCTGCTAGTGTTTGTGACTTGTAAGTGGGCGTTTGTTATATACACGGTGATAAGCCGTGTAAATGACCACATGTGAAAGGCGTACTTTTTGTGAATTTCATTAGTTCTACCTCACGCACACACCTCAATTGAGAGCTACCGTTAGTCTCGAACGGGAAAGCTACCAGTCAAATAGCTTAGGGCTACTTCGAGAGCAAACATTATGAAGTTATTTTTTATATATCTTGTGATGTGTATTCGGGGGTCCTCATAAAGAGCCTTGAAGATTGGGTCCTTGGTGTATCCTTCTAAGAAGTGTACGGAGGGTCCATTTGTAGGTGAGCATTTGGCAGCGGATTTCTAGCTCTCCAGCACTCTCGAATAATTCCTCCGAGTCGTGACTCGTCCTCCTCTTCATCCGCTTTTGGCTGTTCAGTGCTTCCCTCAGTGAATTTAGCTGCTCCTCGGCTTGCTTTGTCTTGGATTTCTTGGCCTGCAGTTATTTTTCTAGCGGTGGTGGTTCCCCCCCAGCTACGGCGGCACTCGTAGTATCCTCCTCCGTAGCTTTTGAGCAGCTTCTGGTTATGGCCCAGGCGTTCTTCTCCGGTACACCATAGCAGTTCGGATTCCAGAACACCAGAGTCGCCCTTCGGGCGACCTCCGTTTGTCCATCCCGTTCCATTTTCTCCGCGTGTTCAGCGTCCGTCATCAGGCTAGAACTGGGTTCTGTTTCCCGCAAAGGAGAGATATGGTCTGGAGCCGAGACATGGGGTCGACATTCGAATGTTTCCGGTCCGCGCGGTGGATAACTTTCAGCCCCGGGGCATAGGCTGAAAAACAAAATGACCCCCCACGAGTCTGCAGTTTGAGTTTTCATAGGTGCGCACCCATTGTAAAGCTGAGTGATCTGTGACCAGAAGGATACACTCTCCTTCCACAAACGGCTTGAATTTCACCAGGCCATCTTTTGCTGCGAGGGCCTCTTTTTCCGTCGTGGAGTAGTGTCGCTCTGGCCCCTTGAAAGTCCTGGAGTAGTAAGCTACCACGCGCTCTATGTGCTCTATGGTCTCATCGAAATTGTCGGCCCAAGTCTCTTTGTACACTGAGTCGTCCTCCTTTGCGCTTAGCTTCACCGTTAATTTTGGAGGAGGTACAGTGATCCACCGGTCAATGGTACACCAAAAATAGATCTCTGATTAAAGTGTTTTCATGCACTTCGGAAGAATTCTAAGTTGGCCGATAGCTTACTTTACATGCTCTACAGTCTGGTGCCACAGGGCTTAATATTTGAGTCCCAACTCCTTGCGCTAGAGCATGAACATCTGCCACCACTCAATGACACAGTCACAGTGCGTGCTGTTGTCAATGTTTGGCTACTCCTTTGATCGGTCGCTTAACGCTCGCTTAAGCGGAAACCCGTTTCCTCTCTGTCCAAACTCGTGAATTAGACACCATTTTCAATCATTCCTCGCCCGAATGCTCATCTAAATCTTCACTATCCAACTCATCCTCCTCCTCTGAGTCCGAGGTATCAGTATCCGAACTGTCAGTGTCCGACTTGGTGGAACTCGTCAGGTACGCCATGTCCTTTATGACTGCCGACACAGTGCAGCGCCGGGCCGAGCGCTACGCTGCCAAGCACCCCTTCCCCTTCCCGACCTGGGACTTGTTCCAAACACTGTACATCGAGGTGCGACACAGCTCACAGCAAGCAGATTCTGGTGCCGCCACTAAGGTTTTGGGTGTTTTTTTCTACAGTACCACTATCATCTTGGGTGGTTGAGGCCGGTCTTAATTCCCTGCGGCCGCTAAGGTTTCAGCAGAGTAGTGCGTCCATGGATTTGCAACATTGAGGGTGAGACTTTGGCTGAGGTGGTGATTTCATCGCCTCGCTGCCTGAAACCTTGAGTCTTTTGTTTACACGGCTACCCTTTGGTGTGCCGTTGCACCGGGACTCAAGCAAAGCTTTTGTGCATAGCGAGTTTATACTTTGTTTCAGACCTAGAGCTTTTGTGCATAGCGAGTTTATACTTTGTTTCAGACCTAGAGCGTTGAGCTCCGTGACTGCCCCCCTCGCCTTCCACGGGTGCCGCTGCCAAGGGGGGCTGCACACATAGCCGTCATAAGGTTTGGGCAGAGTATTGTGTCCATGGGTTTGAAACATTGAGGTGGTGATTTCATCGCCTCGCTGCCTGAAACCTTGAGTCTTTTGTTTACACGGCTACCCTTTGGTGTGCCGTTGCACCGGGACTCAAGCAAAGCTTTTGTGCATGGCGAGTTTATACTTTGATTCTCAATCCGATCAGGCGACATCAGTGTTGTTTCATCGGGGAGCATCGCCTCCACAAGACGGATGGTCGCAAGAATCCCCTGTTCTGGCGCAAGCTGAACAGAGGCCTGGCAACGGTATGCACACCTGATAGTTTGTGGGTGCTTGACGTGTCATTGACGAGCACACACTGCAGATTTGTCAGGAAGGCAACAGAGGACAACGAACATCACGCTCCTCTGGTACTGCCCCCACTGCTTTCAGCTGCTAATATCCCCTCAGTTAGTTGAATACTCGATGTTGAGCTGTGCATTGTGATTTGAAATCCCACACGGTTGAAATACCGAACTCAACCGGCGCTCAGTCCACGTCAAAACCCTCGCGGGCCATAATCCAATGAATGTAAAAACCTTCGCGGGCCATAATCCAATGAAAGTAATATCTCAGTCAGAGTCATGCAAGTCAGCATCTTACATGTTATCTACAATGGACTGTACAAGGCAACAGTAGTTTTGTGTACAATAAACAGTCAACCTCGCCTTAAGAATGTACACCAATTCGTGCTTTTCGCTCTGTTATGCGACCTGGGTCCAGAGTCGAATGAAGAACAAGACACGGGGCAGGACCTGGTGGAAGAATGGGTGCCAGTGTGATAACAAAGATGTAAGAATATCACATCAAGGGGGGAAAGGGAGGTACGATCCAATGTAATCCGATAATTTATTCAAGAAAACGGCGGCCTTTTATACCTCTAGAACAATGGTACGATACATATACAAACGAATGAGGTAGAACAATGCGCCAGACCAGCTGAGTCATGTCTCCATGCCAAACGCTGTGCCAACGCTGTGCATCTCCATGCCAGTGTATCAATGCGCAGCCAACCACAGCCCACCGCAGTCAATCGCCATGACGCTCCTACGTGTCGGCTTGACGTCATTTCAACACTCCCCCTCAAGCTGAGCTCTTCATCAAGCTACGTCAAATTCTGCAGAAGCCGTTACAGCGGTTTCCTTCTTCTCCGTACAATTAATCTTGTAGTGGCCTTTCTTGCCATAATCAAAACAAGTCACTTCGGACAGCGGTCGCGGGGGTCGAGAGCAATGGTGAGAAACACCAAAAGCAGCTTCGCGGGTGCTGGTCGGGGTGTTACGTGATTCCTCTTTCAAAAGTCGGCCAATGGCTTGACGTCATTTCAACACTCCCCCTCAAGCTGAGCTCTTCATCAAGCTACGTCAAATTCTGCAGAAGCCGTTACAGCGGTTTCCTTCTTCTCCGTACAATTAATCTTGTAGTGGCCTTTCTTGCCATAATCAAAACAAGTCACTTCGGACAGCGGTCGCGGGGGTCGAGAGCAATGGTGAGAAACACCAAAAGCAGCTTCGCGGGTGCTGGTCGGGGTGTTACGTGATTCCTCTTTCAAAAGTCGGCCAATCACGTAATCAAGGGTAAAATTGTTGGGAGTGAAACCACCAGGGTGTCGTAGGTCTCGGGAAGTCCCGTCGTCAACACAAGAATTATGTCTTCATCGTCCACGGTAATGCCAGTCTTTCCAAGCCGGAGCGCAACATTGCGCACATCACCAATCCAAACAGCCATGTTCTGCTGAGTGTCCATCTTCATCGTCATAAATTCACGCCGCAATGCCATCTTCGTCGCAAAGTCTCGGGAGCGATGAACTTTCTCCAGTTCTTCCCACACTTCATACGCAGTCGGCGCGGTCATATGCGCCAGCTGACCAACTTCAACAGACAAAACCATCTCCGCACGGGCCTCGGCACTCTGCCTATCCCAGTCACGGACAGCCTTCGAATTCGGTCCGGTCAACGGTCGGGCCGTAATTCCAACCGCAACATCATGAATATTCTTCCAAATAAACACAGCTTCCATCAAAATCCTCCATATCTCGTAGTTCTCGTTCGTCAATTTCGTCATGCCCTTCGCCTCCGTCATCGTAGAAGTCGGGCGTCAATCGGTTCGGGGTTCGGGTTCGGGTTCGGTGCTGTTCGGCGAACAGACTTTTCGGGGTTCACTGCTGCTCAGTGAACAGACTTTCGGTGCTGCTCAGCGAGCAGACTTTTCAGGGTCGGTACACGTGCTTTCGGATAGGCACGATCGGGTTCGGGACACGTGCTTTCGGGTAGGCACGATCGGGGTCGGGACACGCGCTTTCGGATAGGCGCGATCGGTTCGGGGTTCGGTTGGTAACACAAGAGCAAGTCAAATCCACACAGTAAGCGTCGGGGGCCAATAACCTGTAAGAATATCACATCCAAGGGGGGGAAAAGGGAGGTACAATCCAATGTAATCCGATAATTTATTCAAGAAAACGGCGGCCTTTTATACCTCTAGAACAATGGTACGATACATATACAAACGAATGAGGTAGAGCAATGCACCAGACCAGCTGAGTCATGTCTCCATGCCAAACGCTGTGCCAACGCTGTGCATCTCCATGCCAGTGTATCAATGCGCAGCCAACCACAGCCCACCGCAGTCAATCACCATGACGCTCCTACGTGTCGGCTTGACGTCATTCCCACTACCGTAACACGGCGGACAATGAGGTGTCACCTGCGAAACGGGTTTATGCGGTCATAGAATCTGTACCTGAAGTGTCACCTTGCTAAATCCGAGCCACGTACCCCTTTAGGACTGATTGTGGCCGCGGCCAGCCTCGTGTTTAGCGGCATTTCCCTTTGGGCACGACAGCAAAGTGTTTTTGACAGCTTCTTCGATTTGCGCAAAAGCGGGAAGAAAAACAAATTAATAGGGTTAGCCGCACATTCTAAGCAAGATACTAATAGGCCATCGAGCTGTGATGGCGTTGAAGAAAACTATGTAGAAACTAAGCCCCATTGAAATAAAATATTCTATCTCGTCAATCCCTTCTAACCATACCGCGGCATGTGCCGTCCAAGTTTGGGACGATTTGAGTAAGAATCGGAGGACTAGATAGCTTTTTGGTGTCCCGATCAGTGCTTTTCTTTATGAGCCAAGACTCAGGCAGGGAATATGACTTCTGCTGTAGGTTTGCTCTGCATGTTTTGTTCTTCAAAGACCCAAATACTGAGGTGATTTGAGCACGGAAGAAGCAATTGCAACAAGATATGTTTAATTCCACGACATAAGTTATATAACACAGAAGCCTCTTCCGGAACGGTGTCAAGTTCCCCAGCATCACCAAACTGCTCCGCGGCGGAACACCGAGTGGCACAAAACATCCAGCGACCATGCACTGTTCAAGAGAGGGAGTGCGGAGAGAAGCGGAGAGGGGAACAAGTATACAACACCTTCTAACTCAGAGTGTCGCGGCTTGGCGTGAGGAGGCGCGAGGCCCGAGTATTCTTCTCTCGCATCATCTGCCCCTTGACTCTCGCCCTTAGTTGCCCTGCAAAGGTGTTCCGGTGCTCAAGTACACTCAAAAGATGTACCGGAAGACCTTCTTAGGCTCCGAAAGGCGATAGAAAGTGAGATGGTGTCGTTGCATCGAAGCCGTGCCGCACGGGACAGGGTGGAGGGATTGAAGAGCAAGGTCAAGGAGTTGACGCTGTCGCACACGAGGAAATGTGTTTAAAAGCACTTGCACTCCTTGCACGACGCTTGCGCAGCAGCAGTCGATGCTGCAACGGGCCGGTAATATCATAGACTGTATGTAGGTTGACGTGTCGAAAAAAGCAAATCCAGCAGATCCAGTGGTTGACATGTGTTTTATTGGGCGGCAATTTACAAAGACAGGCTGCGATTTACCGGCGGCGTGTGACGCGGACAGCAAGGTATCAGGAGACTGTCTGAATGGCGCGAGCGTAAGGTGAACGGGCGGGACGGCGCGCAAAATTGGATCCGTGTGCGCAGACGTTCGGCGGGGCATTCGGTAATGCGGCGCGACCGAGGAACACGTTGCATGGCGGTGTGTGTGAGCCTCCGGAGCTGTAGACCACATATCAGAGTTGAATTCAGGAGCGCACAGAGGTGACAGGCAGCGGGGGAGCAGGCGGGCTCATGGGCACAGAGATATTGCTCATGAGCGACGCCGAGGCGCCGACGCTGGGTCGCGCGACTGCGTGTGTGCGTGCCAAGACGTTAGCGCTCGCGATCCGTTGCAAATCAACTACGGCGCCGGAATAATGGGAAAGAGCTATGAGAAAAAGGGAACAAACGAGAGTAAAGCAGCATCGGCATATTCGTTCGCTTGGTCGCTTGGAGTTGGGTACTGTTCCCTTAGTTGTACGCTATCGATCGCACAGACCTCGGGCGTGCCACATCAGAGCGAGGACATTGGGATGAGGAGGAGTGCACAATACGAGTTGGAGAGTCCAGCGCTTCGGGCGCGAGTTGGCATTGCAGGCTTGAGAATGGGCAGTTGGAAGACGCGGGTGGCCCGCGGGGCCCACCGGCGCAGCGCGCACGCGAGAGGAAGGATGTCGGCGTACACCAGCACTAATTGCGAGCGCGCACCGGCTTTTCTGTTCCAAAGCGCGCAGTGGATGACGCGATGACGAGCGGAGATGAGGAACACGAAAGCTTAAAGAAGGGAGAGTATGTATATTCAAACAATATGACTTACAGCCCGCGGGCCCGCTGCACTATAACCGTCTATCCTCCAAGCCGCGCCGCCCAGTCCTCAAACGTCGTCTTGAGCGGCCCCGCGCATCTTCCTGGGGATCGAAGCAAAGGGCGATAGGTTTCGAGCACCCACAAGGGCGCTGTGGAGCACATCTGGTGTTGCAGTGAGGGCCGAAGAGCGCGCAAGACTCAAGAGAGCGGCGACGTGGCATCATGATTTGATCCAATGATGACGGCACATCGGCCGCCAATCTTTGACTCTGAGTCGGGAAGAAACGAACCAGGAAAGGTCTGGTCGGAAGGTCCATTGGTGATGGCCGAAATTGGTTAGTCATAGAAGCTTTGGCGTAGTTGGGCGTCGTCATCCTCGACAGCTTCTGTCGGGCATAATGGTCTCCCCACTCGCCAGGCTACTCTACTTTTTACATACCCTATTACCCCTGCTGCGTTGTAGCATCGGTTCGTGTGTTGTCAATTTTCAATCTCAAATGTACTTAGTCGTAATTAACCGCTAACCCTTATCCATATCTTTGTCTTATTATAGCAAACATTTATCATTATTTCTGTCTACCTACTTCCGGGCGAATTGAGGGACTCGTTAAAAACCTTTCCTACCAAAAAAGAAACAAGGGAAAACACGAGGCTGCCTCGTGGCCGCAAATCACGACTAAAGGGGTAAGCGGCTTTGCTTTTGCAAGGTGACAGTTCAGGTGTGCGTCCTGTGACCGCGTAAACTTTTTCGCAGGTGACAGCTGATTGTCCGCCGTGTAAGATACGGGCTTAAAACAACCGACCTTGCTTAACTTATCTCTGGAGTTTGTAGTGCGAGAAAACCCGTATTTTCTCTCTCACTAAACTCTTACAACTTGACTAGGTGTTTGTATAGAGAAAAGGTGATCTTGGCAGTGTTTTGCGAGAAAAGTTGAAAAACATGCCAGTTTTGCGAAAAATAATAAATGTACATTTGGACCGCCATATTTTTTTGACTCACCAAATGTTTGATATCTCATTTCCGTGCGTTCCACAGCAATAGTGAAGGTGCATTTCTTTTATAATCTGAGTAGCCCGCTGCGCGGCAATGCCCGCTATCTGTCTTCAAGGATGGATTGTTGATATTGTGAACCCAAGTACTTATAACACAGGCACGATATACGGAATTGTTTTCTTTGTACATTGTACAGACGAGGCTCGAGCAAGTGGGAATGTAAGATATATGAGAGGTATAACGAAGCCGGTGTAGTTTGCCTGCTGTTACGCAGGTGGGAGCGGTGTTATTGATACATTTAACATGTGCTGTAGGAGATGATGAGCGGGGACACATCAAGGGTTTTGTCGAAAAAGCTCACGCGAGAATGTATTGGACGACGGGGTGACGGAAATGGGAGGATGAACACGCTGGAATCTGGTGCATGGTACAATCGGTACGCTGATGAATGCAGAGTCAAATAAATGAAGAGCACAGAGGGAAGAAGTATACCTAGCGAAAGCCGGTAGGGGATTTCCAGACACATGGATGACAGTTGGATAATATGGGTGCCGTGCATGTGAGAAGTTCGATAGGATGACGATGATGGTATATGCGAAGAGTGACTGAGGGCATTGACCGAGGGCCACCTCAGCGAACATGACTGGAGCAGGATTGAGCCCGAGGTCCAAGGAAGTAGTGGGTGCTCGCGGGTTTTTGGGATACCGGTGAACTTGAAGAACCTCGTGAGTCGTTGCGAACAAACTGGCCGCGGACTGTTGTTCTAATGTATAATTCCGAGTCGGCGATAATTTGGAACGAAGGAGAGAGGAACACAGACTGGTGTGTGGCCAGCTTCAGGCCAGAATCAGTGTCTTTTCCGCGATCTGAGACCTGGTTCCTTTGGTTGGGGTAAGGTGACCATCATCGCCTTGGCCGTTTCGAGATTGGGCCCGCCACGGGGGTCGAGTCCTCCAAAGTCACGGGCTCATCGAGCTTTCGTTTGCGAAGAGACCGCGAAGAAGCGGCGGTCCGAGAGGACTGGCTGCTCGTCGGGAGAGACAAGCCAGAAATCGGCTGATCGATAGGCACCCGCGTGGCTCGGCCGATCGGAGCCGGTGTGATGATTGCCGCGTTGTGGCGCTGCAGCTGATCGACGCGAGCACCTGCCTTGTCCGCAGACTCGACGTCGGGCACGTCTGCGTTGGGCGCAGACGTGCCATACATTGTTACCATTTCTTTCTTTGCCTGCTCTGCTTCTTCTGCTGTCCCGTACCGCATGACTGTCTGCAGTCGGTACCGCATGACTGTCTGCAGTCGAAGATCTCTTAGTCGACGAAACTCTTTCCGTACATCCTCGGACTGGCGGCAACAGATCTTGTCTTTCGAGAACGGTGTCAAGATAACCAGGCCTTCCAAGGATGTGGCACGAGAAATCATCACATAGGCGGACTCAGTCCCATGGCAGCCTGTGAAGTTGACAACACAGGCAGGGAGAGTCTTGCCCTGGGCTTTATAGACGGTCATGGCGAATGCAGGAAGAATAGGCAGCTGTCTCCGCTTGATTAGAACACTTGCGCCGGAATGTGGGTGCTTGAAAATTATGTCTGTGGTATCCTGGAGACTGACGACATGATAATCCGGCAACTCAGGCATTATACCCAAAGTGGTGTCCGGCGCTTCAATGATGCAAGAGAGTGCGTGCCGACGCCCATCTTCGCCGACTTGGTATCGTACTTTGACCAGTTTTGTTTTCCCATGCAGCCATTGACAACGCCACCGAGAACATCAAAATTCTGGGATATTGCGACGGGCATACCAATGACAAGCGGAATACGACCGAGTCGAGAATTTGTCTTGCCAGAGTCAAGTTGCATCAATTTCTCTCGGACATCTGTATTGACGACGGCTGTATTCTTGGAGTGAGTGTCGACGGCATAATACCAGTGCAATTCTTGACCGGTTCTCGCAGCGAAATCGTATGCCATTTTCACGTTGAGTGCATCCTTCATCGCGTTTTCGGCAACGATGACAGGCGCAGAGGTCCAGGGTTCGGTTGTCCAGTCAACATCCAGATTTTGAGCCAGGCGAGTGTTTAACAGATCATAATCGGCCTGTGTACATCTTCCATCTCGTAATCGGGCTAGAAGCTCAACGAACGGCTGATTTTCAGGGCCGGTTTGGCGCATGTTCTCGGTCAACATCACAACCGTGTCAACACTGAGCCAGAGTAGCAGCGCGCAACCGACCATGGAGATCTCATCAATAAACAAGTAATCGACTCCCTCCCACACTGCTCTGAGCTCACGTTGGGATTTGAGTGACCTGGCTGACCTGTATTGGCCACCGAGCATCAAAGCTGCATGCAAGGTCATCCCGGAAATGTTGCGCGCTGCTACCCCGGTGTAAGATGCTAACCTAAACCGTCTTTCCTCGCCGCGACTCTTGAAAAAATCCCGGAGTGCGTTGATGACACGGGATTTGCCTGTTCCTCCTGCTCCGCCAAGGTACATTCGTAACGGCTTCTTGTTCTCGGACTGACTGTGTTCAGCAACGATAGAAAAAGCTCGTGCTTGCTCCGAATTTAGACCTTGCTCGTTTATGATTGACCGTACAGTAAGCGGGCCCTCCGGATCAGACAAACTTGAGGGCTCATTCCTGTCGCACATAGCGTCGACCTCCCTGATTAAGGGTTCTGCTCGTTGAGGGACCGTCTCTCGGAATGATGCTCCATCTCGAATACCACCTTCGCGACTCGGCTGCTGGTCCGTGAGGTCAGAGAATGTGGGCTCAGTCGGTGCCGCTAATGCGGATTTTTTCATCTGCTCTTTGCGAGCGTCGTACGTTTTATGCCACAGGGTCTCTTTCTCAGGATGCCGATCCCGGACTACTTCATGTACCCCCGACGAAACCGGTGCTTGGTTGGGACCTACTCGATTTGCAAACATTCCACATTCCTCTGCGCACTCTAGAGCCGTGAGTATATCTGCACGACTGCGATCCGCACGATTCGATCGGGAGGCTTCCATCGAAGACAAGTGTTCTAGCAGCGAGTCATCTGTCTCCTCACCAAACTCATCACAATTTCTCGAACCTCGCTGTAATTCCAAACTCAAGCCAACTTTTCTGCGGTTCCTACGGTTCGCATAATGTGCGTCCCTGCTGTCCTTGCACTCGTGCAGTATTTGCATGTTGTCGATGAATTTCACGACGTCCTCGGGACAGGTACGCAGAAACTGCTGATATGCATGAGACCAAGACTGATCTGCGTGTCGTAAATTGGCGGCATGTCTCCATGGCTTGAACAGAATTAGCATCAATCGTGCATGCTTCTCGACAGACGTTGGCTGATCCCGACGTGGTAAAGCAGGTCCGATTGGCACTGGAACCTTGCGCTTCGCAAAACTCACAACCTTGATTTGATGAGTTTCCTCTTCGAGATGCTGAGAGAGGAAGCGCACACGAGGTAAAGGTCTCCCCTCAAAGTCCAGAACATTATTCTCATTCCACCGTTCATTTGGCGGAATTTCATCTGCGCTTTCAGGGGAATCTTCCGCGTCGTCCGCGTCAACCTCTGCTTTGGGCTTCCTCTTCTTGACTATCCTTTCCTTAACTGTTTGAGCAACAAAGTCCCATACACTGACATTCACGAGATCTTTCCCTCTCGCTTGATAGTCACATGCCTGATTTGCTGTTGGCTTCAACTTGCCCGTCACGTCCAGGGCCAAGGTGATGAGATCAGACTCGTCCTCGTTATCACTGTGTGCGCTAACATCCTCAGCAACGTCGAGAGAGTCGTGCTCGCTTAGGGCATCGTCTATTCCGGCTGGATCGATATGCTGATCGTCCGTATCTAGGGATGGAGAAGCGTCGGAAGGCATGTTAGATTTCTTTGGGTAGCACTCGGGGCTCGGATCCTCCTTCTCTATATGCGCTTCAAGACTGGTCCAGTACAGATTGGTAAACTCGTGACTGGTAAAGTGGTCTTCGTAGTCCATGAGATATGATGCGACTTGTTGGCCGGACAATTCTTGCCTGGAGATCATCGAATGTGCACACTTCTGTAGCAATCTCTTTGCCCTGGATGTAAGATCATCTGCTTTGGGGTCAAATTCTCCTAGTTGATTAACCGCTAATTCCAGCGCCGCATACACCACATGTGCCTGCAACTGCGTCTTCGTGATGTAGTCGGTGATATAGTACAACACGGCTTTGGCGGTCGGCCCAGAACCGATGAACTTTATGTCCATGTTGCACCGAATTGCTTGCAACATCGTCTGGTTGAAGTTGTTTACCAGACCGTCCAGACACTGCATGGTAAATTCCCCCGTCTCCGGGTCGAACACACTCACCAAATTCTTGTTGGCTGCATCCAGATCGAAACGGCACTCTTTTGGATCTGGATAACCTTTCCAATATTTGTAGCAGGTATGCGTGTGCCGATGACGTTGACATCGTTCTGCCAAGGTTGTGTAGATCATTTCCTTCTGCATCAGCTGCATCTTCAGGTGAAATTCCCGGCCCCGGACCTCTCGTCGCACAAGGATGGAATTGCGACAATGGAACATCCAAATCTGGTCGAGGTTCGTCTGGAACAGAGGTGGAGATGGTTTCCTCCAAGAAAGCGATTAGTCTTTTCTGGAACTCAACATTCCCGCCATTTTCAAGAGCTTTGGCCTTAATTTCGTTGGGATTGAGCGCTCCGGAGACCCATACCATCATATGACAATGAAGACTACCACGCCCCTGTGCCTCCACGGTCCCGTAGTACGCTTCGACAACACCGAGTACACCGCCTTCGTCATTTTCCTGCTTGGGATCGAAGGCCAGAATTGTTTTGATGAATGCTTTCATATATATGTTGAAGAACTGTGCGGCTAGAAAGGA